>OX381605.1:2842905-3115534 GCA_947459985.1 Diloba caeruleocephala | reverse complement strand
ATCTAGCTGGACTCCTGAAACCTTTTCTTTTTTTTTATTGCTGTCCAGTGGAAATTCGAAACTCTACATGAACTTCCTTCGAACTTAACTTCTACCGGCTAAAACCACACTAGATCCACACTGCAAA
Source organism: Diloba caeruleocephala (assembly GCA_947459985.1). NCBI lineage: Eukaryota > Metazoa > Arthropoda > Insecta > Lepidoptera > Noctuidae > Diloba > Diloba caeruleocephala. The sequence goes on along the minus strand of OX381605.1, from coordinate 3,115,407 downwards.
GATCACACTAGAGCCGCTCAGTGGTGCCACGCCTTTAGGCACATCACGGAGGGGATGACTGTAAACCGGTTACCCACTCTAGCGTAAGGAAGGCGACTGTAAAAAGGTCACCCTCCAGGCATTTCTCGGGGAGGATTGTAAAGGATCCCCCCAAGCCTCGCGCAATGACCTACGATCATTAAAATGAGTCTCTGAAACTTATATTTACATAATATTTCATTTCAGGGAGATAGAGAAGAGTCACGGTGACACCGACCAAATAGTACCGAGTGTCGCTAAGCTGGTGATGGCGGCCGACATAAAGCTGGCGACGCTCACGACGTTGCTGCAGTGCCTGCACGTGGACGCTGACGCTCCGCGCGTGTTCCAGCAGATCGTGCAACATCACTTGCTTAATGCTAAGTATGTTTCTATTACCAGCGGTGGCATATGTATTGTGTGTGGAATTTATGTCTGTAAACGCACCCATGACACAGGAGAAATCCTAGTGTGAAAAAGAAAAAATATATATATAGATGGCACAATTACGTGGGCACTCACCATGGGCCTCATAAGCCTCAGGCCTCAAGGTCACTCAGCGAGCTATGGAGAGAGCTGTGCTTGGTATTTCTCTACGAGATCGAATTAGAAATGAGGAGATCCGTAAAAGAAGTAAAGTTGTCGACATAGCTGCAAGGATTAGTAAGCTGAAATTGCAATGTGAGGCAAATAGCTCGTAGAATTGATAGCCGTTGGGGTAAAAAGGTTCTCGAGTGAAGACCGCGCAGCGTGGGACGGCCTCAAACGTGATGAACAGAAGACCTGGTGAAGGTCGCTGGAGTCATTGGATGAGGGCGGCATGTAACTGGTCGTTGTTGAATCTATGGGGGTGGCCTTTGTTCAGCAGTGAACATCCTTTGGCTGAAATGGTGATGAGGATGTTTGTATGATGCGGTGACGTGCCAGTCGACACTGCTCAAAGTGCTAAAGGTCAGACTTGGGCCGTTAAGAATCTGTGGCGACACCTACATCGCCAGCATAACTACAACTTACATCGACATCTACTTGAATATTAATTGCAAATTTCCGATGACGTCAAAGAGTCCTGAATCACACTTGTAAAGTATTCGCGCAACGCTGCATATATACAGACGCCCAACATCAACTGTCGGGCTTCGACTCCCCAGGCATAACATCCACCTTGTTCCCCATAAATCTATTAAGTACTAGTTTTACCCTGCCACGCGTTGCTGTGGCTAAATGCACGTAATGACAACACGATTTTGATTCTGAACAAAAAATAAAAATAAAGCAATTAGAAGGAGACCCATCCTGGTTCAATATAAACATGCGCGTATAATGAATACAACGATATGTACAAATTTCGATAACGACCTGTAAAGAACTTTAGGAGATTTACGATTTTGAACAAACGAACATAAAAATGTTATATATATAGATTATGAGTCTCCTGATTTAATAAAAACACGCGCGTATATCAATACAGCGACGTTAATTTGGAAACTTGTGATTTTGAACAAAAACATTTTTTTATAGATATATAGATTAATAAAAAGTACTTTTCCAGTGACATCCAAGCCCTAGTCCCTCGCCTCACCCAGTACCACAAGGATGGCGTGAGGTTCTCCGAGGACTTACTGGAGGAAGTTATGCGTAAAGCTTTGGACTTCGGCCTGCCGCCGTACAAGCAGATCGGGCTGCTGTCCCTCAGCCAACGCGCCAGTGTACACGACAGTGATGACATGTTGAAGATAGTGCAGTTCACCGTGGACCTGTTCCGGACTGAGTGGCCTGACTCTGAATACGCTAGAGATTTGACCGGTGAGTTTCTGAATACGCTAGAGATTTGACCGGTGAGTTCTGTCTCAGTTGCACAGTCAGGGAACTCTCGCTATTTACTCTAGAGGTTTCAGACTAGCTTTCGTGCTCGACTCCCGGTCCAATGAGAACGGAGAGCCTTAGAAAGATGAAATTTATTCCATATATATTATATGAGCGTGTCCGGATTAAGAATATAGCACCACTCCATCTCCTCCCGTGGATGTTGTAAAAGGCGACTAACGGACTCTAAAGCAGAAGGAAGGGCACCAGCGTCCCTTCTGAGGAAATTCCTCCCAAAATGACGACACAATTGTGGAAATCTATGTGGGAGGCTTTCATTCTATTCAGCAGTGGACATCCTTTGGCTGATATGATGATTTTAAGCACATTTCGGAGAGGATGGCTGTAAAGCGGTCACCCTTATACCAATTATAATATATTTCGTATTTTAGGTGAGAATCTATCAAACGAGGAAGTTAGGCGCGATGTCTTCACCAAGTTCCTGGAGCTATCAGACACGTGGCAGAGGAAGAAAGCACTGGTGGATGTGCTGATCTGCTGGCCACCTACTCTGAACAGGTGAGATACGTGTCTTGTAACAATTGTAATGCTACCCACAAGGGCGTATCGCGGGGGGCCATGGTGGAACTCGTTTTGAGAATACTACCAATTGGAGTGCAATATTTGGCGGCACGGTTGGTGCAGCGGCTGATACAGTCGGCTGCTGCGCTCCGGGTCGTGGGTTCGATTCCCGCACGGAACAAACATTTGTATGATCTGCAGGTAGTTGTTCCGGGTCTGGGTGTATTGTGTGTGGAATTTGTGTCTGTAAACGCATCCACGACACAGGAGAAATCCTAGTACGGTGAACGACGCTGTAGAACGTTTTTAAAAATAAAAATAAAATATGTTTTTTTAATTTTTGACGGATCTAATCTAAATAGGAAGCAGTTCAAATTCTGTTCGCTTAATTTTCTGACCTAATAAATGATATGATTTCGAGATACAAGAACTGGGTTGCTTACTTTTTGAGATTAAATGAATTTGCCAGTGTATATCGCCTTACGACACACGGCATGTAATCGGTCGTTATGGGGGAGGACTTTGTTAGGACTGGACATCATTTGGCTGACATGATGATGATGATGATGACCAACACCTACAGTAATTGACGGTAGTCGTCAGGCCTTGGACTCAAATTTAAACCGACCGATTAAATTCAAATACTTACAACATTGTGAATTTGGTATATTAAAATGTATTTATTTGCAGCGATTCGAAGAGTCTGCACTGTGAATATCTCAAACGCTTACTCAACGACTCAACTGAACAGAAAGAAAACTTGATACTGATTAAGTTACTGTTGAGGCGGCCGCCTGTGCTCGATGATGAGGTAACATGTTTATATACATTTTTAAACGGTCAATACGGCCGTGTGGTGCCGGCTCAGAATACCGCCATACCATCTCCTCCCGTGGGTGTCGTTAAAGTCGACTAAGGGATTAGACGGAGGATTGGCAGCTCAACTGCGATCGCCAACCCGTCTGCCAAGCGTGGCGATTATGGCAAAACCCCCCTGAGCCCACAACACACCCATATCGGTCGTTGTGGTGATCTTTGGGGGAGGCCTGTGTCCAGCAGTGGACTTCATTCGGCCGAAATGATGATATTTATAGCGGACAGCTGGATAAAGACGCCTTTGAGCGAACGCGTACAGATACGGCCAAAGGCTGGCTGGACCGCATGCGGCCTATAAGTGCCGCACGCGTCCGTACTTAGAAAGACGTACTATATGGAGCTTTTTATTTTTATATTATGCCTTTCCATATAAAATCTACCACTTAAACGTAGCAACTAACTATTCATAAAAGCTTGTGACCTAGCGATGGGCGATTGTTCCTGATAAAAGCGTCGAATAATCGACTGTCGATTTATTCGTCATCGCCAAATAATAACCGAATACAATTGCACAAAGTGCGTGTGTTTTGTGTGACTATAAATATATAATACATTACCATATCTGGTAATATATTATCATATCATTACCACACGTCCACACGTCAAGTCCACACCAACCGTCGTCGATTCGATAGTTTTTTAATTATATAATTAAAAAACTATTTTTTTCTATGTGCCGACGCCCCTGGGCCGACGCCCTGGTGCCGACGCCTCAGAGCCGACGCCCTGGTGCCGACGCCCCTCAGTTTCATTTCTTGAGTGATCAGCTGCCAGTGAAAGTCCCGTCAAAATCTGTCGAGCCTTATCGGAGATTAGCCGGAACAAACACAGACACAGACAAAAAAAAACATCGTCGAATCATCGGTCCCGTTTGTTGTCACTAGACATGGTTAAGCCAAGTCGGTGGCCTTTGGACGGCTTGAACAATTCTGGGACAAGGTTGGCCAGTAACCACGTGAAAACTCTTGAGAAAAGAAATAAACTTATCACAATTGCTCAACCAAACTGCGATACGACCTGCGAGTCTAGTTGAAAAACGAAACAGAGAGAAATCTTTTGATGTGTTACTACAATTTAAATATGAGCACCTGGCGTGAGCCATCTTTGCACACTTTTAAAATTCAAAATCCAAAAATGTTCACTAGCTTAGGTTGTCGTATGTGCAAAACTCGTCGTAGTCCAAATTTCCATGTTCCAAGTCTAATCTTTTCCAAAAGTCCGTAGTGCGAAGCCAGCTCGGTAAGTATTCAAATTAAAACGACTTAGAGAAACGAAATAATTAATAAAGGCAATAAACATAAACAACGTAGTCAGCGTCAGGACGACTCGTTGTTGTGGTGTCTAAATTAATATGTACCTAATTCGCCAAATGGCAGGCAAAAGTCATACATACAACGTCACGAGTCGACTCTAATGTGCAATCCTCTTCTATAAGTTTTTAGTACCAGTTTCATTATATACCTACCAAATAGTTTAATGAATTAATTTTAAATTCGTTTATTTCAACGATTTCAAAAATGTGTTTTATAAAACAACTAAACGCTAAGTAGTAGGTATATATTTTCATGTGTGGATAAGTAGCATTGACCAACGAATAGGTCAGGTTGTTGCGCTAGAGTACTAGTGTATTATAATATCTGTGACTCGAGTATTAAAATAATTAATATCTTTGTAATAAATATGCGACGAAGGTACAATTTGACTAAAACGCAATCTATTGCAAATAGTCAAATGAATAAGTAAAATGAAAGCTGGGTGGCTCCGTTATCATTGAAATAAGTTCGAATTGAATTGAAAGCTTAATTTATATTTTCTTTTGAAAATACGTGAATAATGAGTTTAAATAGTAAATTATACATTAAATAAAGAAATGTGTATGTTTACGAATCTTACTTCAGCTAATACCTGCTAATATATAATGCTTTTTAGTGATTGATAATTTTATATTTGCTACATGTGGTGCCATCTAAGGATTTTTATAAAGACTGTTTATGTTTTGTTCTAGTTGGGACCCCATGGTATTACGATTCACTACGCTCTAATTCATAATATGTGCCGAACTAAGGCCCACGTAAAAAAGTTTTTTTTACATTTTTGCCATCTTTCAAATCTTCTGATTTCAGGAAGTGAAGTGGATTGTAAATAATGTGGCTGCCGACTCGGTGATTAACGCCATTTGGATTATACTCCTCAGTAAATGTGAACATTCCAAGGATAATATATTGACATTGGTGCTTCAGCACAAGGTAAAGAATACTACAATACTGATCACCTAACCGCCTAATGGTTGCATGCGTGGCTATCTAGCTTAAGGCACTGGGTTCGATTCTCAAAACAGGCGTTACTTGATGTGTATTATGCCTGCGCTTTCGGGAAAGACCTGCGAGATGTGTTGCATTACAGACATCAATATATAATATACGGGGTGGGTTTTTGAGATGGGATTGTATGGCTAAATCCGAAACTATGAGTCGATTGATTTTGGTGCTAATAAGGATCGACACTTGCAAAGGAGTGTATTATTAAAAATGATAGGAATGTCCATTTTTTTTCAAATTTACTTTTTTTTAATCAACTTAAATCTTAACACTAACCAAACTGATTTAAAACTTATTGATCGAATATTAATGTGTAGAATTTTATTATCCGTCTTATAATTAGCAGGCCATTTGCAAAGAAAAAAAATGTTGCTATTTATTATTCCAGCCTGTATAATAGAAGCGAAAATGGTTCAGCGGCTATGGCGTCAGCTTGCTGATTCGAAAGGTCGAGAGTAAACCTCGTAAAAAAACTTTTCTATCGTTTAATAGTATTGTAAAGTGTAAACTAACAAACTGCGAAATTAATTGTCCTTGAACACCTATCAATATTTTGGTGGTCTAATTAATAATCTAAACCATCCAGGGACCTATTCAAATATATAAAAAAAACATCAAAATAGGTCCAGCCGTTTAGGAGTTCAGTGACATACACACGTATAGAATAATTATATATAAGATAATATACAATACTTGTCATGCCGTGTGAGCTAAGAATACCAACACCCCATCTTATCCCGTGGTTGTCGTAAAAGGCGACTATGGGAATAGCCGGAGGATGGGCAGCAGCATCCTTCGAGTACGTTTATAACTTAACTGCGATCGCCAACCCGTCTGCCAAGCGTGGCGATTATGGCAATACCCCCCTATGAGCACACATCAGAAACCCATAGCGGTCGTTGTGGCAAATGAGCTGAAATGATTATGATATAAATAACCTTTAAATAATTACATTATTATATGTCACACAACAAATTGAAATGTGGCCTTATAAAATCGGAATGAGTCATGAGCAATCACTAATTGGCATTGTTAGGCCAATATTCAGCAGTTATCGTTTCCAGGTTGATATGAAGACCGTAGCACACAAATTAAGGTATAATTGTACGCGGCTACATATCCAGCTATACATATCCAATTTACGATGATCTCTCATCGTACGGAAAGTCTTATCATCATTTCAGCTGAAAGACGTCCACTGCAGAACATAGACCTCCCCCAAAGATCGCCACAACGACCGATCCTGCGCTTCTTGCATCCACCGAATTCCCGCAACCTTCACCAGGGTGTCGGTCCATCTCACGGGGGCTCTAGCCACGCTGCGTCTTCCGGTACGCGATCGCCACTCGAGAACCTTTTGGCCCCATCGTCCTTCCGTTCTACGAGCGATGTGCCCCGCCCACTGCCACTTAATGTTTGGCAATTCTTCGGGCTGTGTCGGTTACCTTAGTTCTTTTGCGGATCTCCTCATTTTTGTTTCGATCTCGCAGGGAAACTCCGAGCATAGCCCTCTTCATTGCCCTTTGAGTGACCTTGAGCCTTCTTATGAGGCCTTTGTTGAGCGACCACGTCTCAGAACCATGGGTCATCACCTATACAATAGAAGCCTATACAATGCGAGAATAGCTTACACTGGAAATGATATATGTAACCGTGCGTACCTACTATAATGCTTTCTTATTCTTTCTTTCCAGGAATACATACAACAGCATGAAATAGATGACGAGTTGATCAAAGAGCTGCTAGACAACAATATGTTTATAAAACTGGTAGCAAGCCCCCTCTACTCCTCCTTTGTTAACTTTATAATCACAAAGGAGGCGCTAACAGATGAGGCTGTCGGCAATATATACACGGTGCATTGGGCCACGTCTGAACTGATCAAGGCCAACTTTTTGGCAGAGGCGGGACATCTACAACTCTTGTCTCTGGGCGTGCCGATGTCTCTGAGTGGATTTTCGCAAACCGTTATGTATTGCAAAAACATATTTAACAAGTAATTGTTATATTTTATTATAATCAGTGTATTTTTAATAAATTATGGTTGAAAGTCTAAGTTAGTTTTACTTCATAACATAACTATAAACAATTTATAAAAATATATATTGATATATATTTGGACTATCCGTGTGGTGTCCGGATTAAGAATAAAGCACCACTCCATCTCCCCCGTTGATGTCGGAAAAGCAATTTTTATTTTATTTATTTATTAATATTTTATTATTTATTATAAGACGGGTGCAAACGATAGGTCGCAACCTCACTGGGTTAAGTTAATTATAATAATAGCAAGCAGCAGCAGATGTTGGTTGCAGTTCTTTCCTTCTGGACTAAGTCATACATTTTCATTTGTATTTCGCATAATTGTCCTCATGAAATAGACGTAGTTTAATAAGGTTTTTCTTTTTGATGCTGTTTTATCTATTTACAAGTGAAAAACTATTGATTTCGGTGCCATAGTTCTTTTGAATGACTTATTGTTCATTTTCGTAATTTCTGAATCCCCTATGCAAAAAAACATGTTAAAATATTTGTTATTATCCTAAATGAAAGAATATAGCCTATTCTATTTATTAAATCAAAATCAAAATAATTTATTTGTAAAACATAGGTAAAAAGTTACAAACTTGGTGGAAAATTAAATTGTTTATGTCACACTATGTTTCACCTTGAAAGGCATACAAATATTATTGATAATTTACATAGAACATAACATAGCATTTATATTATTAATTATCTTATTAAATTATTCATCTTTTTTGGATACCCAAATCATGTAATAATCATTTAAAAAATGACGTGTTTAGTACGCAATACTTAATAACATAGAGAATACATAAACAAATGGGACTTCAAATAAAATTGCAATATTATTACATTTCAAATCATTCGCATTGTACCATCAAAGTATTCTTTTATAGAGTAGTATGCTTTTATATGTAAAAATTCTGAGAGCAGTTTCTTAAATTTCTCTATATTATCTGTCTCCTTGATGATTTTGGGTAATTTATTAAAAATTTTAGGAGCCATACCTAGGAAACTCTTTGAATATAGAGCAGTTTTATGGGGTCTAATATGAAGTGTGTTCCTATGACGTTTGTTGTTGATGGTTTCAAATATGTCAAAATGTTTCCTAACGAACATAGCTACTTCGAATATATATAAAGATGGTAGGGTCAGTATCTTAAGAGCAATGAAATACGATCTGCAACTGTCGGTAACCTGCAACTGGCACACCGCTCGTAGACATTTCTTTTGCGCTTTAAAGACTAATTCTCGATCTGGGGAGTTTCCCCAAAATATTATGCCATAGCGTAATGTTGAAGAGACGTATGCATGGTAGGCGGTTAACACCACCACGTCTTAGGTTTACTTAGTTCTTAATGATTTAATTTATTAATTTAAACACTTCATTCTTCTATATGGCTTTAACGTTGAACCAGATCACGCTATGGTTTAGTTGGTAAAAATTATGTTAAGGATCAGATCGGATTAAATGTAAAACCGCTCGAGCATTTTTTTCCATTTACTCTTCGATCGAGAACATGTTCAAGCACGCCCCTGCCAAGCTCCGCCTAATCTGCGCTGACCCTAAGGAAGGATACCGATGTCGCAGTCTCCACGCAAAGAAACTGGGGTGGGTGTGTTAGCACTTTGCTTTGAATTATTTGTCTTAAACTTTTAGAATCTTACTAACCTAACGTACGACAATAAAAGATTCTTATGGACATGTGTCAATTCAGTTTCTTTGATTTGGTTGATATTAATATCGGATTCAAAAGTTTTATGCCCCCTAGAAAGAGGACGCATCTCTCGCGAAACTCTTGGGCCTTTAAGATGCAAAGGCTAGCTCGATCTCTTAAAACTGCTAATATGGTTGAGGCTCAGTTAGCTACTACCCGTGCGCGCAATGCGCAGACTTTAGCTGCAGAAAGCAGCACGCAGCGCCAGTCGCGGTTAGGTTCCCAATGAGTTCTCACTGCTGCCTCTCGATCACAAGAAACTAATGAAGGACGTGAAGCACCTCTCGCAAGCGATTGGAAGCGCCATGCTGCATTAAATGCCTCAGAAAGCATCACATTCATACGCTGCGGCAGATTATACAAAAGACTGACGAGAATAATCAGCCACTATGCTTAGGGTTTGTGGACTATGAGAAAGCCTTCGATTCGATCAAAACATGGGTGGTGCTGCAGTCTCTGCAGCGGTGCCACATTACTTTCACCCAGTGAGAATCGCGATTGAGCTCGCAGACTATCCGCACTACGACATCTCTATAAATAAACCGCATCCAACAGTAATGCATTCAGTCATCCATTTAGAGAATGGCTAGCTAATTGATTTCTATGATACGATAAAAACGCCGCTTTGGGTAAGGTTGCCACGGTGCATCAAAATAATGGCAAGTGCTGCGCACTGTGCGGGGATCGAGAAATCGTTTGCGTTCTTGAGGAAAGTTGATGCGCGCAGCCTGCGAAGCGTAGTAATTTTTTTATTTGGTTAAGTCGAAATTCTTCATGAACTTCTTCCGCCCCGGGGAAGGACGAAGGGGCATGCCGGACTCCTACCGACTAAAACAACTGGGGCGGTCATCTTCGGCACCTAAGGGGGGCTCCAGGTCCTCCTATTAACACACTAGAGCCGCCCACTAGTGCCACGCCTATTGGCACATCTCGGAGAGGTTGACTGTAAAGCAGTCACCCCCGCGGGGGGATTGTAAAGGATCCCCCGCAGCGTCTCTGTGCGCTGTGCCGTGCTGCGCATAAGGATACGCGTAACCACATGCGCGCCACCGTCTTTTCGTGGGTCACTTAGTGTGGGCAAGCAGATTCCCCAATCTACGCACCCGTAAACCCAGTGGCCCCCCCGCCTTATAGCGATGGTAGGGTGTTTCAAGCGTAGAGGAATTAGGCGCCATGGCGGTTGTTACCCCAGTGCCGTCTCCTCCTTCTTCGAGCAGGATCGGCCCTCACCCGATCTCGATTCTCGAGCATGACGCTGTCACATAAGGAGATCACTGCATTCCAGCTTTCATGCTCTGCCAACATACCCTACTGCCGGCAGAGAGACTTGCCCGATCCGATACACCAGGCGACGCTGCTCGGCTGCCCACGCAGGGCTTGCCTCGAGCGTGTGCTGTGCAGTATCCTGGTAGTGCCGTGCGCTCGCGTCCTATCCTGTGCAGGTACGCACCAAAATAACCAAGTCAACCACCAGCGTCAGCCGGTAGATGACGCGCTTGCTCCTTCTGAGCCAGGCTCCAAAGAGTGGCAGGATGGCCTCGACGACACGCTTGGCCGCAAACTGCATACGCAGGCGGTGACGCCACTTTCCAAGTGCGCGCCGCCGAGCTAGCTGCCTCAGCCTGTCCAACTCCCCTGGAGGCGCGCCTTCGCTGCTCTGGCGGAGGGAGCGTGTCTGATCGTAGACCCACGCATCCGTCTCCGCCAGGATGTCAAAAGGCGAAAAACGTGCCAGGGGAGTCGCCGCCTCGTAGGACACTGTTCGGTATCCTCGTGCGATCCGTATAGCCACTCTGCACTGCAGACTGTGGAGTTTGCTTCTGCAGCGCTGGGCGTTAACAACTGCCTAGCGCTTGAATTTTTGTTATTACGATTTTTAGTGCCTACAGCTATTGATAAGTATTGTGCAGTTTTTCATTTTGCACACCGTTGTAATAATGTCCAGGTAGCCTGTGCTTGACTCGTTTTAGCAAGGAATATAGGCACTATTCTCCTAGATTTCAGTCCGAGGTAATGACTAGTGACTACAATAATAATAATAACTCTCGGATTCTGTAAACCTTCGATCTCTCTCCTCAACCGAGACCTACAAATACTTGGGAATGTCGGAGGCGTTGGGTATCAATGGGGCTGACATGAGGCAGACATTGAAGGAGCGCTTCTTCGGCCGCCTGAAAAAAGTACTAAAATGTCTTTTATCAGGCGGTAACAAGGTGCGTGCCTTCAATGGCTGGGTCATGCCAGTTCTCATTTACTCCTTCGGCATACTCAAGTGGACTCAGGCTGAACTGGATGCCTTGGACAGGCGAGCCCGTACATTGCTAACTGCAACTTGGATGCATCACCCACGATCCTCGGTAATGAGGCTGTACATCCCACGGAAATGTGGGGGTCGCGGCTTTTTAAATGCCAAGACCCTTCACAACCGTGAGGTGTACAGCCTTAGGGAGTATTTTTTACATACTCACGTGGGGATGCATCGAGATGTAGTGGCAGTGGACAACGGGCTTACCCCGCTTGGTCTGGCGAACGAGAACTGGCGAAAACCTGTTGTACTCAGTACCAATGACCGCAAGGAAGTATGGCAGAGCAAGGAGCTGCATGGACGTTTTTATCGGGCCCTCCATGGACCCGATGTAGATTTTCAATCATCAGTATCCTGGCTACGTTTCGGCGACCTGTTCGGGGAAACCGAAGGTTTTGTCTGTGCGATTATGGATGAGGTTATCATGACGAACAATTACCGGAAATATATTGTTAAGGACGGTACGGTTGACATTTGTCGGGCATGCCACCGTCCGGGTGAATCCATCAGACATATTATTTCTGGTTGTTCTCGTCTTGCTAACGGCGAATAATTGCACAGACACAACCAAGTGGCCAGGGTTATACACCAGCAACTTGCACTGAAATATAAACTTGTGACCTTTGAAGTACCATACTACAGGTATGTGCCCGACCCAGTTCTCGAAAATAGTCATATCACATTATACTGGGACCGGTCTATCATCACTGACAGGACTATTATTGCTAATAAGCCTGATATAGTGATGATAGATCGGAAAGAGCGCCGCACAATGATTATTGATGTTACCATCCCGCATGACGAGAATCTCGTGAAAGCCGAGAAAGATAAACAAATAAAGTATCTTGACTTGGCACACGAGATTGTCGACATGTGGGATGTTGACTCGGCAATCATTGTGCCGATAGTCATTTCATGTCATTTTTATATTGTGTATTTAAAAATGTAATATAATGTATTTATAAGTAAAATAAAGAGAATAATAATATAAACCCGTGTAATAGAGAGACATGTAGATAATAATAAAAAAACGTTTATTTCAGATTACAGAGATCCATAGTGTGAGTAAATAAAAAATAAACGAATGTTAATATAATCTAAACTAATGTTAATATAATCTCCATGTAGCATGTAGCACGTACTCGTAGACGTATGAAGTTCGATCCAATGAGGCAGCATCGGACAATCCCACCTACTGCATAACGTGCTCAGGATGCTATGGGAGCTGGCACGCATTCTGTGAAGGATCGAGGCACACCGCTTCCGGATGATGGCTTGAAAGCCGTCAATCCTCGCATCAGCAAACATCCCCGAAGCGCTACAAAAACGCGGTAGCCCCGCCAGCATCCTGAACGCATTATTATACTGCACACGCAGGGCGTTGTGTGACCTTTGCGTATACCTTACCCATAGACTGCACGTGTAGAATGACTGGCAATAAGCTCTAAAGAGTGTCATTTTTACCTGAATGCTACAACGTGTAAATCTGCGGATCGGCATATTGCATCGGACAGCCAACGCCCTGCGTTCTCACTCTATGTCTAAGTCATCACTTAAGTCATCAGTGACCCAGTGACCCAGGTATTTAAACTGTGTGACTCGTTTTAGAGGAGTATTACAGATAGTGACTTGAGGCACATTAGAGTAACACTTGCCACGCGCTTTAAACACAAGTAACTCACTCTTTTTCGCTTTATACCTGAGTCCCTGAGCCACCGCATAACTTTCACAAATCTGCAGAAGGTGCTTGAGAGCGCTAATCGAGGGACTCAGCAACACCATATCGTCAGCGTAACTAATATTGTTAATACAAATCCCATCAATGTGACAACCGATATTTGTGTTGCTGAGTTCAATGACTGAGGAGAATAACATGTACCTACTCTGCTTTAATAACAACACGTATCTGTCAAACTCAAAACCAAAAGTCAAAAACAGACGGATAATATTCGTTTCGTTTTTAGGTTATCTTGGTAAAATTTGTAACCATTAATTGTTATATTGGTTACAAGGTTTAAGAATAGAATACGAATATATCATAAAAAATTGGGCAAAAAATGCTAAATGCAATAAAACACACTCTGCGGATCCCTATGACGAGTATTACGCGATGGTTCCAGACATCTGTGCCCCAGTCATCGGACAAGTTCGATCACAAGAGAATACCTCGGGACGATGAAGGTGTTCAGGGGGAAAAGATCGTTGACTTGGATTCTGTTCTAAAAGCGTGAGTACACGTTTCATATTAATCACCATTTTTCATGCCTTGTCTAGGCATGTTAGTATATAAGTAAATTGCTTGTATCGGTATCGCACCTCCAATACAGAGTGACGCATAGCACCAAGATAAGAAAAGCTGTCTGCCTCAGTGCAGGATTTACACCATGAGATGGAAATTGTATAACTTTGTAACTGAATTTATATTTATTATTAGTGTAATCAAGCAAATTGAATGTGGTTGGGTATCAAGGATATTGATATATATTGATATTGGACAAATTGTACGTTAACTACATGTCTGTAAGTATGCTCCGATACAAGGAAAGTATGGATACAGTCTGATACAGTTCACTTGTGGTAGATCTCATATTGCAATAGGCTGGCTAGGTAGGTGCCACTGCAGTGCCAGATATTCTGCTTCCAAGCAGAAGTGTTTAAACTTTTGATATTACTGTACTCCAGTCGAAAGCCACTGTACCTAGTGAAATGACTTGGCACAGAAGACTAAATAACATCTTGAGGTGTCAAGTGTAGTGTGTGCCACGCAGGACTAATCCTGGGCAGTATTACATGTTATTGTGATTGGGCAGGCATGATGCTTACCACCAGGAGAATGAAAGGGCTCAATCATAACCACACAGTTTAAAAAAAGACGTTTTGATACTGAGTACTTTTAAAATCAAAACATTCTTTTAAAAGAAAAGTACTTGTATCAAATCCATTTGGTATTTCACAGGCCATATTGTTTGCTGAATTTTACTATGGTACAGTGTACAATTGCTATACCGAAGTGTGCTTTAATTTTAGCAATTGCTCTTTTAACTTTGGAAAAAAAGTATTTAATGGGTTTCATAATAATCTACCTAAAAATATAATAATAAATATACACAGCATTACTTTATTTCCATAAAAATTAATAATGTATTCAGATGAGTAGGAATCTATACTTTTGGAGTACTCATCTGAGTAGTGTTACTAAACAATGTGAGTACTACTATTTGAGTAATTATCAAAAATTTGATGTTGTTGGAACATCCCTACATGTATGTATTCTCCATAAATAATTCTTGTTCCAGGAAGCAAAACTTGTTCCCAACTTTAGATTCAGACAACTTAATATTTGATGGCATAATTTACAAAGAGCTGCCTATCTGCAATATCCGCGTGACTCACAACAATACTATATTCACCATGACTGATGCCAGTGGGACCGTGAAAGTCATAAGGTCCTGTGGCATGGAAGGTTTTAAGAATACTAAGAAAGGTACTAATATTGCTGCACAAACTACTGCCATTGCCATAGCTAATGTAAGTACATATATTAAATAAAATCCCAAATAAGATATTATAATAAATCTAGGATAATGAAAAATTTGCCTTGTGATGCCAGCTCAGAATGCCACCACCCCATTTCATCCCGTGGGTGTCGTAAAAGTCGACTGAGGCATTAACCGAAGGATGGGCAGAGCATCCTTCGAGCACACAACAACTCAACTGCGATCGCCAACCAGTCTGCCAAGCATGGCGATTATGTCAATACCCCCCACTGTGCACACACCCATAAAGGTTGTTGAGGTGATCTTTGGGGGAGGCCTGTCCAGCAGTGGACTTTATTTGGCCGAAATAATGATGATGAATGAAAAATCTTGTTAGATATATGAATAATGTATAACTTTATTATATCTGTAAGAATAATAATTTGACAGCATAAATCTGAATTTTTTACCAAGCTCCTTAACGGAATTGGCCATGTGGTGCAAGCTACGAATAGCACCAACCCACCTCATCCCATGGGTGTCTTAAAAGGCGACTATGGGATTACCAGGAGGATGGGCAGCAGCGTCCTTTGAGTAATAACTTTGAGTAATAATTAACAACTCAAATGCAATCGCCGAGCCGCCTGCCAAGCGTGACGATTATGGAAAAACCCCCAATTAGCATACAGCACACCTAGGCCGGTTGTTGTAGCGATTGAGAGGCTAGGCTAGGCCAGCAGTGGACTTTATTCGGCTGAAACTATGAAGCTCCTTTATACAGTAGAACCACTGGTGCATTTTGCATTTATAAACAGCTGCTTTTTTTAAAGAAAATAATTATTTATATAAATAAAAAATATATCTGTTAAGTATATGAATTTAAAACTCTTAAGTTGTAAATTAGCAGCTAAAACCTTTTATTTGTTATACAATAACATTGAAGAATGTGTTAGTAGAGCTAGGATTGCAACAAATACTAGTGTATATAAACATCATTTATATACTAGAATTTCTCATCATAATTTAGATTTTTAAGTATTATACTTTTTAATATATAAACTTTTTACATGTTTTATTTTGTCAGAGGGCTATTGACAGAGGATTTAAAACTATCCGAGTAAGGGTACAAGGCTTGGGACCAGGAAGACTGGTAAGACAATTTGCTTAAATACACTATGAAAATAACAGTTTATTTTTTCCGAGTTTATATGTTATACATATGTATATCTGGACTCTTAAATGAAATTCACTCTATTACAGGCAGCAGTAAAAGGTTTGCAAATGGGAGGCCTACAAATTGTGTCCATTACAGACAATACCCATGTTTCATGGTACCCACCGCGGCCAAGAAAAGCTAGAAGATTGTAATTGATGCACCTTACCTAAGTCTTAAATATAAATAGTTCAATAGCTCTTAAATTAATAAAATACTTTAACTTAAAATATGTTTTATTCAATGCCAAACAATATTAATATTTACAACTTACAATCTTTCTAAAATTACAGTTTTGTAACCAATTTTAAAAACCATACTTTGCTTGAGTTTGTCTCTTTGACATTCTGTTGTTTGCCCATTGATTCTGTAGTTCTGCTTCATTGGCTTTGGCCTGTGAACATAGCAATATGTATATTAGAGCTATACAAATGTACATCTCAACTGACTTGTGGGACTAAATTGTGAAAATCCTGGCTAAAAAACTATCTGTGCACTGTTGACTTATTTGCAGTTACGCACGCTGCCTTTGCCAGTGCTGACCCATAGTCATTCTTACAGCGTTCTAGTGCACAGGATTATCAGTCTAGGGAATTAATGTAGTGTGTATACAGATTAAATCTAATCAAAATCATTTTGATATCATATGACATCACAAATGAAACAATATACATTTATCGTGTTTATTTTTTATAGGTTAATATCTTCTAGCTTCATATCTTTTTTCTCCCAGGTCTTTCAAATCAGTTTCCATTAGCTTTTCCCTTAGTTTTATATAGTTCTACAAGTATTAATAAGTTTCCTTAGTCCACGCTATCGCGAAGGCTGGGTCCCCTATTACATGCAATCTCGCCATTCTCCTTTGTCAGTACTCACTACACTTGACAGGAAGGCAGGTTGATGAGCACAGTATGGCTACTGTTTTAAAGAGATTCTGATGCCCATCCCTCTGGTTTAGTCCTTTAGTCGCCTTTTACGATATCCACGAGAGGGTGGTGGTGGTGGTGAGTGGTGCTATATTCTTAATCTGAACACCACATGGAATAAGAGTACATTTTTACTTAGAGTAATTTATAAACATCATGCATGATGGGATGAGTATTTTGTTGATATCGAACCCCTAAAAGAATATTATTTATTATTATGTATATTATAACCTGGAAAGCCAAATATGTGATCTGGTGCTTCCTCCTCTGCTGGGTGGTAGGCTCGTTGCCTTTCTTCTTGCTGGCTGACACTCGCTTGGTGGTGTCGTCCATAAGGCCCTTCAGCAACATCTCCCGCGCATTTGCAAGCACCTCTTGTTGGTTCACATTTACTATCTGAATCTCTTCACGCTTCCGTTTGCCACGTGACCCACATAATTTCATTATCTGGAAAAGTAATTTGGGGGAGGTCAAACAGTGGACTTTTCATGGCCGAAATGATGATATATTTTATATTGATAACTTCCTTTTAAGAAATACAGTAATAACAATAATCTCCTATAGATACTTACAGCTTCTTCATCAAGTTCTAACTCATTACTATTGGAGCTATTGGAGCTTATAGCTTCATATCCATTATAACTAGAGCTAGCTGCACACTGCTCTTCTATACTGTGACTATCATGATCAGGTTCCAGCTGACCATAGTTGCCAACTTCATCTCTTTTGAAATATGTATCAATACTTGTTGATTTATATGCATTTGTGTTTGAAACCTCTGTTTTTACATCTTGTTCTAATGGTAGATTCACATCATGTGGTATTTCAGCAGGTTTGTGTATTGAGAAGAAATCATTCTGTATTTCATCATTGTCACTTTCATCTGAATTGTCATTAAGTATAGGTGTGGAGTCCACTTTAGATTTCTTTACTGGTGTTGGTACAGGGGCTTTTTTGACAGTGGTTGCAGATTTATTTGTGAGTACATGTGGTATTAATGACTTTGTTGTGGCAGTCACTCCATTCCTAGGTTGTGGTAGCATGCTAAGTAAGCCAGATGTTTTCTGTAAATAATATAAATATAAAAACAAACCAACAGTAATTTAGAAGAAATATGATTGTGTTACTTGTTATACTTACCACACTTGCAGCTTTAGGCTTAAAATTTGGTATACTGTTCTCCACATCTTTGAACTAAAAATAATATTGATTATATTTCTCAATTACAACAATATAATTAGAATAATTACATTCACATTTGTTTTAACGCTTACAACAGTTTTGCAATAACGCATCTAATACTAAACATATGGGAATGGCACTATATAAACAAACTTCCGATTACAGATGAAGGGTGGGCTTAATGGGTGCTGTCTAATGTTGACGTTCAAAAGAACTAATAATTTAGTCTATTTGAATAAATGATTATTTCATTTCATTTCAGACATTAATGTATTTCTTACATCACTAAGTGAAGGAACAGTGATCTTGGCTTTTGGTTTTACAGCATTAGCTACTTCTTTCTTGTGTAAAAATTCATCATCTTCTTCAATAACAGCTGGTTTCTTATTGGTTGGCTGTGGTAAATAATTAAACAAGCTAGGAGCGTAGCTCAGTGACCCATCGTCTTCAGTTATTGCGACTGGCTTCTCGACTGATGGTTCAGGACCTGAATGATAAAAGAAAAAAATAAAGTGTGTAATCTCTCTTATGGATACACTATAAACATTCCAGTCTCGCTAAATTTCAATCAAATTATAGATATAAAATTAAATACTATAATAACGTGATCATGATATGATTGAGTAACACGTACATAAACTTTCCGTCTTGTTCAAAACTACGACAGGCGCATTCTCATCAATCTCGTCTTCATAGTCGCTCGAGTCACTGTTTTCGTACGCTACTAAAGCCATAGCTATAATATTTTATTTGGGATGTTATAATTTTGTTTATTTATTAGATGATTCGATATATTTATGTCATTAAACACCTGTTAAAAATGAATTACCGATACCGAGGTATAACAAAAACATCAAAATGACATTGACACATAACATATATACATTTTTTTTTAAATATTTGCCCACTGGGATAGATTATAGTCTATTCACCATACTGCCTAGTCTGACGTTATTTCTTCCGTTTTGTTCAGTATTTTTATGTCTATCGATGAAATGTATGTAAAATCCAATATAATATTTAATTTATTTATATCCATCATTTCGGCCGAATGAAGTCCACTGCTGGACACAGGCCTCCCCCAAAGATCACCACAACCACCGATATGGATGTGTTGTGGGCTCATTGGGGGGTTTTGCCAAAATCGCCACGCTTGGCAGGCGGGTTGGCGATCACAGTTGAGTTGTTAATGTACTCGAAGAACGCTGCTGCCCATCTTCCGGCTAATCCCTTAGTCGACTTTTACGACACCCATAGGAGGAGATGGGGTGGTGGCATTCTGAGCCGGCACCACACGACAATATTTAATTATTTATATACAGATATCTTAATGCTAACAGAAAGGTCCTTACGCAATAAGTGATGATTACCGATTATATTATCAGAGTAAATAGTATAAAACTTAATTGATTAAGTATATAATATAAATGTGTAAAAATAAAAATGGTATAAAATTTTAATTATTGTAAAAAATAAATCATTCCTATAAATTATAATTATGACAAAATTAAAAGTGTTTAGTTTAAATAAGTTAGAATCATTTCAATAGTATAAACACTATTATTAGGTTATACTACTAACAATTGTCAGCGTCTCAACATAACGTCCTGACTACTAGACTAACGTCCATAACGCGACTGAGAGGAACGCTTTTTCGGTGCGTGAGAATAAGTTGAGCCACAAGTTAAAATCTCTTTAAATATAACAAAGTGCGCGAACTAGGGGCGCGAAGCCAGCCAGGTTGGTGCGCGCAGCTGGCTAGTGGTGGTTACTATAGCGTCTAGCGCGATTAAATAGCGCGCTATATTCACGCAACGTATAGCGCACGCCATGCCGGCTCCAACTAGACGCTATAAAAATCGCGACATTAAAAGATAACGAGTAGACGATAATAGCGCAAGCAAAGGCATAGCGCGGGCGTGGCGAGCCGGGCGGCAGTCATCGCGTGAATTCGCGCGCTATCGGTCGTTATCTAACGCGTTGGTTATAATATTTATTTATTTTAGATACGCAACAATGCAAGTACATTAAAACATATACAATATAAGCATGTATATTCTAGAGATGGGCGGTGGGTAAATACCCGGTTTAAACTCAAATTGGGTATTTACCGGGTAAATACCCGAAAAAAGTAGTGCGTTTTGACAGATGGAAGCGTAAGTTCACGCTTAGACTCGTTTCTGAATCTCACCCTATGACTTGTCAATACTTCTAAATACTCTATACGCGTTTGTACGCAGATGAGAGACTAGGTTTTAATACGTCTTGGGAGAAACCTAGTCTTAAAACCTGTTTGAGTATATACGTCTCACTTCTAGACCGATAGGTGCCTGTATGCTACTAATCACCGCTGGATTCTATTATTTGCAGTTGAGAAGATAGTTGTCAAGTCGATTTTGTAACTGATTCACATTTTGGGCTGAGACTGCGTCTTCTGGGAGTTCATTCGACGCTTTGACTATCCTGTTGCTTAGAAAGTATTTGTGAGGGTTGTTTTATTTATTTATCTCAAACACAACTATCATTACAGGAATATCCCAATACGGTAGTGTGGCCCTTAATTTTATTATAACTACAAAGCAATTTTAGTAACTCAGACAGCAGAAAAATAAATCTTATCAGCAATGTCATTGAGTATGCAAGGCGCGCGTCATTGGCGCTTTGCATAACATGTTAGTTCGTCCGCGCGGCACCGCGTAAAGTAACCGCGGCCGCCGCCGCCTCAACACGTAATTGTCTGGCACATACAGGCAAACCCCCTTCAGTATACACGGATTTTATGTCTTACCGCGCAATAATTTAAAAATATATGTGATAAGAGCCAAGTCTCTTCTCGTTTCCAACTTGTTAAACCCAACCATGCCTAGAACAAACAACGTTGGGTACGTCAAGGGATAGAAAGGATAGACCAGTAAAGTTTCATATACAAGTACCTAGTGAATTTGTTTTGTATGCGCTCCAACATGAAACTATATTTAGTCTCATGTGGAGCCCATATTACGGCATTGCACACCAACTGACTTCTCACGAGAGCATTGTATAGTACTTTAAGGGCTTTAAGGACTACTCTGTCTATGTCCCGTTGTAATCGTACAAAGTCATCCTCTTCTTTAATGGCCATAAAAAGCTTAAGATCGTCTGCGAATAAAATACACGTGGCATCTTTGACGATGTCTGGCAGGTCGTTTATCATGACAATAAATTGCAACGGCCCTAAATTACTGACTTGACTTACTCCAGATCTAGTATAGTAAGGCTCAGATTTATAACCCCCATATTCAACAAACTGCCGGCGATCCCTCATGTAGCTAGCAAAGAACTGAAGCAATTTAGGAGTACATCCCACTGCCGCCAGCTTCGATAATAGGATGTCGTTATCTACCATATCGAACGCTTTCCTGAAATCAAAATAGGCGGCGTCGACTTGTACTCCAGCATCGACATAAGGGACCACATCCGTCATGAATTTCAGCAAATTGCTAGTCGTGCTGCGGGCCGGTCGAAAACCATGCTGGGAGTCCGACAGTAAACCCGATACTTGATCGAATACACATCTCTATATAGTGGATTCAAAAACTATCGCTGGTGTTGACAGTACTGCTACCGGCCTATAGCCACTTATGTCCGATTTCATGGCGCCTTTGGGACTGGGATTACACGTGTGGTTTTCCAACGCTCAGGAAAACATGACGCTTCAAGGCACACATTAAACAGATGTAATAACGGCTTCGCTAGAACTCCCCGGCAGTCCCTCACAATAAAAGCGGGAATACCGTCCGGTCCCGCGGAGCGTTTTGGTTTAAGTCGAGTTAGTGACTCCAGTACCTGGCTGATTTATAGGCGACCGATATGAACACGCGTGCTGCTTCCGTAAGTAGATGATGTCACTGCTGCTTCTACGTTTAGTCGGGGTTTCTGAATATCGAAAACAGAATAAAAATAACGCGCAAACTCTTTAGCACAGTCAGACTCCGATAAAATAATTCCATCTTTGCTAATTTTGTTACGATTAACCGACCCTTTTTTAGCCCTGACATAATCCCAAAATGATCTTGGATCATGTGTAAAATGTTGCTGAACCCTCTCCTGGTGCTGTTCATGAGTACGCGATATCATAATTTTAACCATTGCCCTATACTGAGAAAACATTTCATAATGCCTACTCACCCCACTTTTTTTATACTGTATATGAAGTCTCGCTTTCCTTTTAATGTTGTTAATAATCTCACTCGTGTACTATTCAGGGTACTTGTACCTAGAATCTACATGACTTCGCCTTTTTTAGGAACACATCTATTTATAGTGTCATAAAAATAATTAATTGTCTCTTCCGGGGCCTGTATATTATACATCGGACTCCAATCGTTTGATAATAGCGATGAGTATAATAAGTTGTAATCAGCTTTAGCAAAATTCTATTGGGGCCACAATTCACTCGCTTTTGCAATATCGGGAATCGCTGTGAAGACGTCGGCCTGGGTGGGTTCCGCGCACTCGCATTTGCCCACTGATACGCATATCGCGAGTGGCGGATGGTGTGGATCCACTGGCACTAGTGCTTCATCCGCCTCACTCACACGCACCTCACCCTCACTCAATGAACACATTACCAAATCCAACTGACGTCCATTACAGTTAGGTACCTTATTACTCTGAATGAATTCACAAAAAGAAAGAAAGTATTCATAATAGTTGATCACATTAACATTACAAGAGTGCAAATAAAAATCTCCTATAACAATAATACCCTTATACCTAACCTAACACATAACTGTTCTACTCTAACTCTAAATAAAACCATGTACTCGTTTTCGGTACTGTTCGGTGGCATATAGACTACACAACACAAAAATAAATATCTATTAGGCGAATTTCCGTGTGGTGTCCGGATTAAGAATATAGCACCACTCCATCTCCTCCCGTGGATGTCGTAAAAGGTGACTAAGGGAATCTAAACCAGAGGGATGGGCAGCAGCGTCCCTTCTGTGAAACGGTAGCCATACTGCGCTCACCAACCCGCCTGCCAAGCGCGGTGAGTATTGGCAAACACCCCCCAAAATAATGACACAGTTGTGAAAATCTATGGGGGAGGCCTTTGTTCAGCAGTGGACGTATAAATGGCCGATATGATGATATGATATGAATGCACGGTAGCACAAACCAGTTCAAATGCTCATGTATCGATGTTGACGTCCCCAGGTACCGTTACTTTCCGTAGTTCAATCCGGTGTGTGGCCACGAGAAACGCGCCTCCTAGTTTTCTTCCATCCAATCGGTCGCATCGTCATCATCATCATATCAGCCACAAGACGTCCACTGCTAAACAAAGGCCTCCCCTTAGATTTCCACAACGAGCGGTCACATGCCGCTCTCATCAAACGACTCCCAGTCATTTGATTAATTTTTGATTAAATTAAAACTCCCAGTCGCATCGTACTATGTGGTAACCCTGTGGTATAATCTCAGCATCTTCTATTGATTCATTACAACCAGTTTCCGTAATTGCTATTAAATCGGCACCCGTTGATTCTATATTATCATAAAAAAGGTTTAATTTCGTTCGCAGACCTCTTGCGTTTTGGTAAAAAATATCAATATTTCTATTTTCCATCGTTTGGTTTATTTGTGAATTTCCGAAACCAAATCCATTCCGCAAACTCTGCATTTAGAGGCCATACCTCAGGTTGACATATTTTGTAATAGTCTCTCTCTGAAACTCCAATAATGAAGGAAGCATAGTCTTTCTCTGTTTTATGCTTAATTTTGTCAATTTTGACAATTCCTTCGGGGCCGCACACAGTTTTTACGTGATCTGCTAATTTTTCACCGTTGCTTCCGGATGCAATCGCCATATGTGGAAATGTTTTTTACGCTCCGTAGCTTGTATTTCTATTAGGCTGGAATTTTGACCTCTCCTTACCTCTTGGGATTGGAATTTTCCTTTCTTCTTACGGACTGTAGTCCAATCGTCATTATCTTCTGCCTTTCTGTCCAACTCCGAATCTGTTGTCAGTAAAGACTGCCCATTTCCCAGCAATACCTCCTTCCTCACTGGTAGTGCCACTGTTTTCGTGGCCCCACTCTCTTTAATAGCTGCGGTGTAGGAGCAGGCGGCGGCGGGTCGGTTATTTAAATTCCTGGTGGGTAGTTTACACACCGCCTCGGCAAAGCTAGTACGGATGTTTATGGTTTCCCCTGTCTCAGTCAAGGTTTGCGACGCGACGAAGTTTTTCAACTGTTGATTACGCGTAACTAGTACTTTTAATTCATTTTCCAGCAAAATAACCTGCCGTCACCGTCACCGTCACGTATGTTCGTAATTCTTGCAACTCATTTTTCGTACATTTTAATACTTCTTGGATATTATTCATTGAACTAGCCTGGATATCGAAACGTGACAATACCTCTGATCGAAACTCTTTAATCTCCTTGGCTTTCTGCGATCGGTGATTTTGGATGTCGGATACATCTACACAACAACCACTACAGCTTAAATTAGGCATTTTAGGTATATTATTTGAATTCTTAATAACAAACTAAGAGACGTCCGCTCGGGTCGTGCGTTATTAGTTACTAATGTTTAAAAGCTGGTACACAGTTTAAGGTGGTGGCCTCTTAGATGGACATTGTCGTTACGTGTAAGTATGGTAGCGTAATTCTGAAGATCGTAATGCCCATTTAAGATTTAGTATGTCTCAATTAGGTCTCCACAATATCCAAGATAAAGATTTTTTTTTATCAGTCCGTAGTCAAACAGTTTTTCGTTGATGTTAGTAGATATAGAGTTTCACCTTTAGGTAAGCTTGAGTCAGTCAAGAACGAAGATATATCACAGGAAATTGAAAATACACGCACGTTTTTCTCCAACGGAAGCAAACACTAAAGTTAAAAAGATAAAACTAATACATACTTAGTCTTAAATATTGAAGTGTCAGAGACAACTCTAAGTAACTGCATTTGTTCTCGTGCCTAAGAGAAAAATCCTGCATCTCTTATATGTTTGACCTGCAGCCGCACCTGATTCTAAACAAAGGATTTTTAAAACAAATCAATCCCTTAAATCAGCCGATGTGAGCACCTTTGTTGAATCTACTATTATTACACCTAATCCTTTTTTTATTTGATTTTGATCTCGAAATGTATCAAAGCAATGCGAACAATATAAAGACCTAAATATACCCTTATCATTTAATTAATTAAGTATTTATTCATTAAATTAGTAAGTATTCCACACAAGAATGAAGAAGAACTTTTTATACTGGCTGGATTGACAGTTGACAGGTTATGACCGATGACAGATGGCTGACAGTGCGGGCCCGTCATTCGATGATCCGAGTTGTTTCAAAAACCCTCAAACCACTTTAATTTATCCAACTAAAAAGGTGCACGGGGATATATTTTTGTCTAAATCATCAATAAACTAGTGATAAATCGTAGTATGCAACAGCTTGAGGTTATGCTTCAACAATAAGTAAAGTATTCTAAAGTAACACTGCAACTTAAAAATATATTTTTTCGACAAATTGGTACATACTCAAAATTTTTCTGCCGAGGTAAGATAAAAATATGCCGAAGAAATTCGTTGGTGAAAACAGCAAGGCTGTCGCTGCTCGACAGCGAAAAGAGAATGTGAAGCAGGAAAAAGACCAGAAGGTAAAGAAAATGATGGAAGACGCAGAGTGGGAGGATAGTGACAACAAACTTAAGAAGAAACAACAGAAAAAGGTAAGATCCAGAACATGTTAAATTAAGTCATCATTTAATTGTGTATTCATAGGGCCCTTAATCTACTACATATTGGTCATCTACTGGATGCTACACTAGATGTATCATGCATATCAACCAGTCATTCTAATATCCAATCGTTTGTTATGTTACCATGGTACAACTTTGATAAATCTAGAATAACTCACAGCAATCATTCAGCATGCTTTAGAGCAAGGATTCTCACAGTGGCCAAGGTGTCGATATCGGTTTCCCAGATGTCGACATAAACGAAAACTGATTTTGGGGGTTGAGGTCTAAAAATCAACCCCTATTAATTAACACGATACCTGCGGCGAACGCTTCTGCGAGTCCATTCAAGTAGGTGATTACTATGGCTGTTTTAAGGGTGCTCACTCATATCCCATTAAGATAGCCAGATTATTATATATATTTGCTACTGACGAAAATTCGGACTATCGTAACAATTAGGTTCTGTTCGGGTACGACTCTGGATCATGGGAGGCTCAGCGAAGGCCGATCTACAAATGGAATAGAGCACAAAACGTAAATGATCGTAATATATTATATTCATAAACTGACTTATGTCTCCGGTACAGTCAGGTAAAAATATATGCCATATAACAACAAAAATACACATTATTACTATACTACTTAACGCCTTGCAAGAAAACAAAGCCCATTCTTAGAACCGCCGATGATTTATATTTACAAGGTATTGCAAAAAAATGTGGGTGGCAGATAGTTAGGTAGTACTTAGGCGCAGCTGTATACTTACTAATTACAAAACAAGTGCGCCACCATTTTATAGTTTGAGGTGTTTGTTAAGTTATAAATACAAGCTATACTTTTCCAGTATAAGCTGATCCATATTGTATAGGCTTATCGTACGATGCGAGATCAGCGTAAAATAAATATGCATAGCTTGATATTTAGCCGTGTGTACTTGCATTCGCAGCTGCGCTACTTGACAACTAACTCTAAAACCAGTCTACAAGACCAAAAAATAGTATTTTATAGAAAAAGATTGCTTTGCGCTTTCTCGTAAAAAAAGAGCAGGTTAGTGCATACGCTTATTTCTGACGTTATCGTGTACAGCTAGTCATCAATCACTGGTAATCCAAACGCGCAGGTGCGTTGAATAGCACATGGATATACTTACACTCGGCGCGCATGTGCGGGCGTAGCACTGAAGATATTACAGATTAGGCGCATATGTGAGTTTACTGTACAGGACAACTACGTGAAATGTTAGCCTGGTGCATAAGCCTCCTTATGTTTGCCGCAGGTAACGTGTTAACACAAGTTTTTATTCAAAACTTTCAAGTTAATGTATAAGTTGTATTATGTGTACCAACTTGTTGTAAGAATGACTAATATTTAAGTAGGATTAGGAATTGGTATTTAGTATCAATAAAAAAAAAACTAGAGATAGGATTTTTAAAGTAATTTGGCTATAGGGGTCTAAGCTATCAGTTCCTTTTGGAAAAGGGTCTCTTGACCAAAATAGTTTGGGAATCCCTGCTTCTAGCCTTAAAACGTTTCTAACATAAGTAGTTTACTTACTAAAATACATTTCCATTTCACAGGAAGATCAGGAGAAAAAACGTCTAGAACAGCTTCAAAAGAAAGCAGAAGCTAAGGCTTTGCTAGAAAAAGAAATGGATTCATTGAAGGTAGCTCCAAAGGCAGCCCCACCTCCACCAAAGATCACACGAGCACAGATTGAGAGAATGAAGGAAAAGACTATCAAGGCTGAACCTGTTAAACCAGTTGTAAGTTATACAGATGTCCATGTGGTGTCCGAATTTAGAGTACCTACTTTGTATGACGGAAAAGGCGACTAAGTGACTCTTAACCAGAAGAATGGGCAGCACCCTTGTGAGAAACAGTGGCCATACTTATCACCAATTTACCTGCCAAGAGTGGTGAGTACTGGCTAGATCCCCTCAAATGGCGACACAAAAAAAAAATAGCATGTAGATGGTTGTTCTGGAATGCTATGGGGCTTTTGTTCAGCAGTAGAAGTCCTTCGGTTGATGTGATGATGAAGATGTAAACTGATTATATTTCTGCCAAAATCCTGTATCAAAATCATCAAATAAGAATGCACAATGCTCAAAAACATATTATCAATAGTTCTCTTTAAAGTGATTTATTGATAATATTATCATTTCGGCCGAATTAAGTCCACTGTTGGACACAGACCTCCCGCAAAGATCACCACAACAACCGATATAGGTGTGTTCTGGGCTCATTGGGGGTTTTGCCATAATCGCCATGCTTGGCAGACGGGTTGGCGATTACAGTTGAGTATTAATGAACTCGGAGGACACTGCTGCCCATCCTCCGGCTAATCCCTTAGTCGACTTTAACGACACCCGCGGGAGGAGATGGAGTGGTGGTATTCTGAGCCGGCACCACACGGCAATTGATAATATATTATTTACTTTACTGGTGGTAGGTCTCTTATTGGAGCCTCCCTTACGTGCCGAATATGACCGCTCCAGTGGTTTTAGCCGGTAGGAGTCCGGCATACCCTTTCGTCCTTCCCCGGGGCGAAGGAAGTTCATGAAGAATTTCCACTGGACACCAATAAAAAAAAAAAAAATAAGTTCTCTTATTGGAAGAGACTGGCTAGGTAGATACCACCCCAGTGTCAGATATTCGCTGCTTACTAGTAGTTTAAACTTTAGACACAGTGGGCACTGTAGCTATTGAAAATACTGGGCATAAGAAACTAAATAACTTTACATCTCAAGGTGATGAGCGCAGTGTGGTGCCTCACAGGACTAGACCTTGGTAGCTTTACAATTGTTATGGGCAGGCATATCACTTACCACCAGGTGAGGGATGACTTGCTCGTCTTGTAACCAAGTTGTATAACTCATTAATGGGCTCAATGCCAGACACAGTTAAAAAGATATTGTATCTCGCCACCGGCAGATTAAGCCATTTGAGAGGATAAAAACAACATGTTCCTATATGCCTTATGCATGCATTTATTCTAAATGGGTGTTTCTGTTACTCTTCCTTAGTAACAAGAACAAATTTACATCCCTCTTTTTTGTATTTTGTATTTTAATTGGGACGAGCCCACTACCCTACCAACCACTGCAACTTTTGTAACTCAAGATCTCCAATGGAGACTACTGAAAAATTCCAATCAATGATGCTTGATGTGTCTCGGGAAATGGACTAATGGTTTTGGAACCCATGACAAAATCAGAAATGATAAAGGAGTAGAAAAAAAGATATGTTCCAATTATTTTTTGTATGAGTGGAAATACTAATGGACTTTCGGGATGGTAAATGGCGTGCGGACTCTTACAGGCTATAACTTCATGCACATTTTGTTGGCAGTTCTGGAAAGAGTTATTCACCCGTCTGCACTTTGAAGGTCATGCATGGAACATGTAGGTGCCCTATCTCTGGCATTGTAAAACCTAAAACATCTTACAAGTCTAGTCACTGTTACTTATATGTATTTATACTGCCTATCAGTAATTATCTTTATATTCCTAATTATTGTTTTAGCCTTCCAAAATAGTAGTGGAAGAAACTCCACTGGAGGAGAATCTCAACAGGATCCAACTTGACGGAGAAGTGGCACAGACTGTAGATGAAGCCATTTCTATACTTGGGTATGTGCACATCTCACTTATTCATTTAAATATCTAATAATTATTCTGATTAGTTTATCATGTATCTGTTCTTATCATAAACAAAGTCATACTCCGACTTACTCTATACTTGCAATACAAGTATTTATAATTCCTTTGTATCACATAAACCACTAATTATTGAAATATATTACTCTATAATAATGAACTAAGCATGTAATAATGGAATCTGTAACGGTATCATTACATATTTTGTTATCATTTCAGTGATAAATTAGAAACGGACAGGCATCCCGAGAAACGTCTTAAAGCTGCCTACACAGCATTTGAAGAAGTAAATCTACCAATATTAAAAGCTGAGCACCCATCACTGAGGCTGTCACAACTCAAACAGATGCTAAGGAAAGAATGGCTCAAGTCACCACAGAATCCTCTCAACCAGAAAGTGTGAAGAATTACAAGCAGTGTACTCACTCTAGGGATCAACAGTTTTAGAATGCATATAAGATTTTGTTTCATTTGAGTAAATTTTGTAATACTGTGATACTAATTAATGTTGTAAAGAGAAAGTTTTGTATAAAGGTTTGTAAAAATCATTTTCATAGAAATATTAACTGTCATGATATTCTGTAAAGTATGGCCTTGAAGTTTGTCTGCAACGAGAAAATATTCTGCTTCTTTTGGAAAATGAATACTATTTTTGAATGCAAAGGCATGACAGTAGTTAAGACAATTCATTGGCATATTTCCTTATATGATAAATTGATAATAGTATGGTCATGAAACAAAATCATTTATTATAATTTGCACTATGCAGTAGTTGATCTTGCATGTATAACTATAATATGGATATATTAAGAATCTGTCTGTTCTTTTGTAATGAAAACTGGTTTTTCCATTTGCTTAATAATTTATTTTGTAAAATGCAGTCTTACTTAGTAGGACAGAAACTTTTTGTACTAGAAGTACAAAGTCATTGTAAATATGAAATATAAAATTCTAAATTCATTCTGGTTCATTACTGTACTGCAAAGGTATACCCTTGCGGCCCTCCTCAGTTTTTTTCACTTCAGTTTCTCCTAACTTTTGTTCTAGACCTTTCCAGGTCCTGTCTTGGAGGTTTCGTCCTATACTTTCTAGGGCCCAATTTTGTTTTTCTGCCAGGTCAGTGCTGCTGCCTTCATGGCATTCTACTTTAGTCTCCCTAATCTTTCCCGTGATGAGACTGACATCTGCAGTCTCTTTGATATGGTCAATGTCACAATAGTGTCGCCTGCCTGGCAATAATTGGTCATAGTCTGTGATATGCGTCGTAAAGTATGGTTCCCTGTTGGAGTTCAGTGCTACTTCAAGTTCATATGGGTACACAATAGGTTTGTAGAAGTCCCTGGCACTGTAGAGTTCATTTTCAGGACATGCAATCATTACGTAGATGTCTATCTGTGAAGGTAAAACGAATTTTGGTATTTTTTTTAAGTTGAACACTAAATCTAAACCAACAATTTACAAGATAGTCACAGGGTACAAAATGCAAACTCACTTCGGGAAAATTAGCCAATTTTGCAACATTAGGCTTGCCAACAGACACAATGTAGCTTTTCTTTCCATTCACGTTACATAGTTGCTTCATTCTGCTGATGATGTCCTTAGTCTGATCACCAGCAAGCTTGCAAATGAGAATGCCCACAACATTTGCATCCTTGCATTTTTCAACTAGAAATCTTCTGCGTTTGAACCATATTGTTTCTTCCAAATGCTCCACCTTATGTGTGTCAGGATCAAGTATGTACCATTCAGATGCTGTGTGCAATAAATTGAAATGTTAAAATTGCCTTTATGAGAAATTATTGATGTCTTTCCTGGACTCAGATCTCTAGCTTCTTTTCAACTATGTTGTGGTTCACTACCAATCATAACCAGATGTGGTCAAATATAGCTTAGTAATAACACCTAGAATGATAGTCTTGCAGACTGCAGACAAATGCGTAACCTAAACACTATTCATATGTGCATTAATGCTAGGGTCTCTTATGATTTCTCCTGTATTGTGGGTTGATTGCACAAACACCCACCCAGAGTGAGTTGACTTTCACCATCACACACAAGTGAAAATAAAATTTTGTTACAGTTGGTACTTTGCTCACATCACAAATTGTCATAATTGATTATTTTTCGGGAGCAATAAATGAGAGGGCTAATGAGTTGCACAGTGAATATTATTATAGATGTCACTGTTCAAATAGTTAGGTACGCACTGCATGTGCTGAATATCCTGCTAGGTGATTATTCTAAGGAATATAGGTACTTGATAGTTAGGTAAAAATCTTCATACCTGCTATTGATATGGTGTAATTGAACAGAGTCTGTCCCATGGACCCAATGTGGATACAGATGCAATCTTTGATCTCTTCCACTGAAAACTCTTTACCAACAACATTTCTAATGACTCTGCCTAAAAACCTATTTTCCATTTCTCCAATTTCCACATATGATATATAACTATGTGGGTAGTACTGGAACCAGTATTTTGAAATATTATCTGGAATTAATTATACATGATATACCATCCAATAATGAAAATATTAGCTAAGATGATAAAATTTAAAAATTGCTTTACTGGGGCTGTCTGCTTCCTGTTCAACTCTGGATCAGTATGAAAATGTGGAAATACTAAAGCGTAATTGACAGTAGTATAGTAAGTTTTAAAACTGAGACTGAACATATGGTGACAAAATATGAATACATATACAGTTTAGCTTAATATGGATGGTTAGTTTTTTTATAGGTGCAACTTGGGCAACTCTTATGTCAATCAGTGAACTGTGATAAGTTCAGTTAATTATGCAGAATTACCTTTGCAATGTTCATACCCAGCATCATAGAACAAGCAAAGCTTGACATTGGCATCAGTAATGAAGTTATCTTTCAACAACTTCATAGTCTCTTCAATATCCAGGTGTTTCTTTGGCAGCACCGTGAACACTGGTATATTTGATTTAGAGAAACAGGAGTGACCATAGTGGACTATTGCATTACCTTGCACATGCATTGCAGCTACTGAATCCACACAGCAACTGAAATAATAATAGAGGATTTATAGTCCGACCTCCAAGTGTAAACTCTCTGCAACTTGGATCCTAGTCTTTTGATGGGCTTCTTAGTAGTATGGGTCCAACATGCAGTCACAATTTTGGACAAAATGTAATGGGACACTGGAGACTGCTTGGCTTACTATAGATATAGTCACATATTGGCCCTGGAGCTGTTACACTAATGTACTGGCACTCTTAAAGTAAAATGTGTCAAATAAAGAAAGAAAGAATTTAAAGCAGAAAGGTTTATAATAACCGCCACCTAATCCTTATTAATGAATGAGCCTACCTTGCATATGAAGTGTCTCCAAGTATGTAAAGATCCACATCAACTCTCTTTTTTATTTCCTCATAAATTTTTACACTTACTCCCAGTAGTTCATCAGGAAATTGTAGACAAACCTGTTATAGAGTGTAATGTTATAAGACTATTGAAATACTCATAGGGGTGTTGAAATAATGTTTACCTTCAAGAAATTGTTGTCGGTTATCCATTTACACGTTTCGTCAATGTCAAAACGAGACAATAAGTTGTCAAACTCTGGTTCAGTATTGCTGATTTCTAGCTTGCGCTCGATGCATAATTTACTGTCTGTTGTAAAATTTGCCATTATTTTAACTCAATGTAAACATGCACCATCAATAAAGCAGTAACGATTTACAATTTGCCAAGTTCTATAGTCTATGGTTCTATCATTGTGCACATACACATTTGTCACATTATTTGACAGATTTAGATTTCAGTGTCAGATTTACCACGTTCCATTTAAGGTAATAAAATCATCGACAGATGGAGCCATTTAAATTAATTTTAGAATCGGAAACGTAATAATTTATTTATTTAAACTTTTATGTACATTGACAATACATAAGGCGGACTTAATGCCATGAGGCATTCTCTACCAGTCAACCGTTGGGTTAAAAAAGGCAATTCAAAAAAGGTATAAATACAAAGCTATAGATAATGTTAAAAAAGACTGAATTAAAAATAGGAATACATACTTAAACTAATATAAAAATAAATACTATATTATATTACATAATTATAAATAGTTAAATAGAATCCATAAAAATATCTGATATAAATATGACGAAGACAAAACTGATCAGGATTGTAACAATGGAAGTATTGACACACTTTACTTTTAAACGCGAATTTATTTGGAGCTTTTAGCTTTCTTTATATCAATAGGAAGCGCATTCCAGTGTTTTATTGTTGAAACTGCGAAGTAATTAGACATAAACCCTGTATGGTATATAATGTATTGAGAAAGATTACAGAACTAAACATCGATCGTTCAACAGCTCTGCTAATTGTAGACCATGGCAGGACAAGAGGTAGGTACTTAAAACAAAAGTATTCTAATAATGGACTTTTAGGGCAAAGTATTCGGAAAGTTAACTTAGCAAGAGTGCGTAGGAAAATAATTGAAGGAACAACCTACCAAACCTACATTTTAAAGTACAACTATGTAGATACTAATAATATTAGTTAGATCATGATGTGGCTCTGGATTCTTTGCATGTCTTTTCTTCGACGTGCTCTACAACCCCTTTCAAGAGGACTTGGGACCGTTATCATCAAGAGTTTTTCTCGATTTTACAAACATAGATTTATTACATCCGAAATTACTAACAGCCGGTTTCCGAAAGGAAAATTACGTAACAAGCTGTTAATCTCGAATTAAATCTTGATTTGGGGTTCCGAAACTTAAATATGACAAGCTGTTAACAATGTGTCAAATCTCCAATTAACCGCTTGTCAGAGCATGTTTGGGTTTTTAAACTTTTCGTCTGTCAACGGATTGTCAACGTGGTATTTTTTAATTGGTGAATATTGACCGATTAATCGCGTGTCAAAGTAGATATTACTCAAGCCTCATGAATAAAAGGTTAGTAAATGTCGGAAAAAACTTGAGTTAAGCTACACAAAAATAGTTTATGCTGATCTCTCATCATACCGAAAGCCTATATGGTGGCTTCTGTCCAGCAGTGGACGTTTTACGGCTGAAATGATGATGACTGTAGTGAATACGACATCAGCTTATACTGGTTTAGTAGAGATTGATGTGTAGCCGTGTGGGCGTTAGTAAAACACCAGCATGAATGATTAAATAATAATATTTAAAAACGAACTGAGTTTATTATTTACTAGCTGGGACCCGCGGTTTAATTTAAAATCAATTGGATTATTTATAAATAATTTAGAGGACTTCGATATAGACACTTGACGTAGAGTATGTATGTATATATTGGATTTCGTGTTTTAATTTTTTTGCGCGACTCCCTAATCATTATTCTAAAATAAAAGCCGTGATTCCTTATATGCCATCAGCTATCTGCCAATCAAAGTCCCGTAGAAATCGGTCCAGCCGTTTCGGAGATTAGTGGGAACAAACAGACAAAAAAAAGTTGTGAAAGAAAATTCTAGGTTTGCTGTTAAAAGAAAGAGACAACGACGTGCGCTAGATAAAACAAAACACACTTTCCGGACGCTCCCGAACAACACGCGTCAACAGTTATGAAGTATCAGTGAATGATTAACTAAAGCTTTAGTATATCAACAGCCCTGCAATCATTGATGTATATATGTTACTATCGTAAAGCGTAATGCCTGTAAAGAGGTCAACCCCGGGAATATTTTGAGAGGATTTGAAAGGATCCCCCAGAAATCTCGATGTGCGCCTGTGCTGTTCACACGGCGGCACGTCACCACGTGCGCGCCGCTGTCTTCACCGGGGTCGCTTGGTATGAGCTTGCAGATTCTTCAATCTACGCACACGCGAACCCCGAGGCCCCCCACCATGTAACGACGCCAGGGGGCACTGGTGTGTTGGACATGGGGTGGTTGTTAGCGCCATGTCCTGCTTCTCCGAGCGTGTGCTGTGCGGTATCCTGGTCGTGTCCACAGTGCAACCACTGTACGGTGACTGTACGCATCGAAATCACCGTATCTAGTGAATACCTGCATAAGGTGGAACGTGACGCGTTCGCGGTTGTCAAAAGCATAAACGTCGCGCGAAGATTGAATTATTATAAAAACGATTGGACGGGCTGGTTCTGTACTTGAGTAATTAAGAAGAGAGAATAAATATATCTATCAAGATAAAAGATTTATCGTGAGTACGTTACAGTACCCTTGAAGGACTCCCCGCTGGCCAACACAAGAGAGTCGTCAGCGTAACTAAGTTGACGCCGGCGGGGCGAACGACATACAGAACCGCATCATGGGCGAGGTTCCATAAGAGAGGGCCGAGTACCGACCCCTGTGGAATTCCGCACATAATCTCCCTTCGCGGACGTAGACAGGGACGGCATCGTACCGTCCCTGTCTACGTAGCGAAAGTGCCTATCGTGCAGCTAGGCCCCGACACAGAGCCGACGACGCCAGTACAGGTACCGGCACCGATGATGGACTAGTGCCCCCCTAATCATGTCCCATAGGAATAGGAGTTGAAGACATTAACAATGTCAAAGCTGACAACGTTAGCGCATCCCGCCAGGACACTGCCAACTTCGACAGCAAGCGGAGGAGTGCAATCGCGTCAATAGTGGACCGCCATATTGGCTGTCGGCGTGATTGGGACCAACCCGCAACAGGTGCTCAACGTGTCTTCGGTTAATTATTCTCTCGAATAGCTTAATAGACTCGTCAAGCAGGCAAATAGGGCGGTATGCAGAGGGGCACCTCTTACTTGCCTGAGAACCAATCCGGCTTCCTTTCAGCCTGATAGCATGCTGTGACGGAGGCAGTTGGTGAATAGCCTCAATCGGTCCCCAAGAGACTGCATGGCATACACCCACGCGCGACACGGAATACCATCTGGGCCGGGTGCGGTGTTGAGGGCCTTCAGGTCTATATGTATTATCTCAGTTATATATGTATTATCTATGCTTCAGGCGGTCAACGGCTCGGTCCAACTCCCCTTCAGAAACCCCAAACTATTCGTCTCAGTCCGATACGATCGAAGGTGGAAGAACTGGGACAGCCCCGGACTGCCGGAACTTAGAAAGCACTGCCTCCAGCAAACGGGGGCCATAGTTTCAAAATACATTTTCGGTGTTATTACTCATTATAATAAAACACTTTTAAACTCATTACATCGCATATATAATAGATTTTTGTATTTCCTGCCATTTCAAATACTTTGCAGCATTCGTGGTTTTACAGATTCGGGTAGATGAATGTGGACTGATTTACCTCCTTAAAGGTTACAGGCGATTAAGTCAGCACCCAGTATAGGGCAATGAGTTGCCGTCAATAGCAGCAGTGGCTTAGCTTGTGTGTAAAATGTGATTATATACGTACCTATTCTATTAGTATTTCTAACAATAGCACACAAACTCACAGAGTATACTTTAATGGGCAGACATTATAGCCCATTGTTATATTATGCCCATGGAGAGTATAATCACTTTTTTGTTCTACTTATAAAGTAGTGATTATATTCTATGATTACTCATATAATTATGATTATATTCTCTGTAGACAGACAGGTGATATAGGAATAGTAAACAATTTGTTTTCGAAAGTTTATTAATATTGTATAAATAAGCAAAAAACCTTAGCACACTTTAATATCCCTCATCACTAACAGTGATTTCGTAATTAGGATAGGCTTTCTTAATTAATTTGGCAGCAATCTCATGGTCAGCCTTTCCATAGCCCTGAGAATAACCATAGATGTGGATCTTCTTATTTTCAGAGTCATGGGATATTCTTCCTCCTCCAAGTGGTTCACAGTCTAAAGGTTGAAGCTTTTCTTGGACCTGGATTTTTTTACATAATTAGGCAGCTTATAGACAAAAGTATTGTTATATTCAGATAAATGATTAATATTGGTCATTATGTCCTGTGACCATTATTATAGTGGACATTGGGAGGTGTCATTCAGCAATGAATGTTAATGGGCCAACAGGCATAATTGAAATAGTTGTGAAGGATTAGCTTTTATTAAGTAAGTATTGCAGTAAACACAATTATTCTTCTATTCTACACCAGGATTATGATATGATTAAGACTTCCTTTGTCATAAGCGTGACAGCACAGTTGGTGCAATTGGCACTCAGCGTTTTGGATTTGATCATGGCATGAAACAAGTCTTTGTATGATCTACAAATATTAGTTTCAGGTGGGCATTAGTGCATATGAGACTTATGTCTGTAAACTACACACAGGAGAAATCCAAGTGTGAGACATCATAAAAAAACCTCTGCAGCCTATCATGGTCTTTTTTATACCTCTAATATGGCATGCCAGGATGGTAAGCGCATATTGTAACCCATGACCGCTTACAACACCAGAGGTATCACTCGTGCATTGCTAACCATGTAAAAATCTTGCCAATAAAGCCTGTTTTGAAACGCCGCATGCTGTAGTCTCTTGGGAAAATTTGGGTGGTGGTAACAAGAAGCTGTTGGCATCAATTCAAACATTTCCTTAGAACACCATCCATTGCACAGATGGTAGAACACATATGGGGATGCAGTCTCTCCTCTGAATAAAAAGTTCTAACTAAACTGCTTGTGAGCTTGAGATTATTGACAATATTAAATGCATGTCTGTGGACCGAGTCCAAAGGTCCAATTTGGTATCCAAATGCAGCCACCCTTAAATAAGCGAAGTACTCCATATAGCCTCCATCCATCCAGCCACATAATCAAAACTAGCAACTTATATAACTAGCAGTCTTTGCCCCAGTGAGAAATACTGCCTTGCCTTGTTGACCACACAAGTTTTAAGAACGTCAGCTTGACCGTGACAGTCTACCACTGCATATATATGTATATAGGCTTCTCCAGTAATCAGGGCAATGCCTCAGTTACCTTTGCTAGTCTAGCAGGACAGTGATACCTAGTGGCATAAAGGGCAATAATAAATTGATGCTAGTGCTAAGTTGTCTATAAATGCTCACCTCATCGTAAATATCAGAATGATAATTGCATCTCTTATAACCACGAACGATAACTGCTGGTTCTACATTAACCTTTGTTTTATCATACACATTTAGCAATATGTATTTGAATACTCCAGCGGAGTCTATATCTACTGCAGGTAACCCGTCTAATGCTGAAGACATCTTTCTTCCACTCTCCATGAAATTTGGAACTAAAAATGGTAAAACTAATGTTTTGAAAGAGGTTATTTATTTTATGTGATAAATATATTAAAATAGTCAACATTGACGATTTTACTCACCTATTTGAAGGAGTTTTAAATTATTCGATGAAAGCAGACCAATTCTATAAGGGTAACATACAATTTTAAATAACATGAGACTTGTTATTATTCAAAATAACTAACCACCAGAAAAAGCCGACGATTTTGAAAAACAAATGTCAAAAATAGTGATGTTCGACAATTATCGATGTTAAATAAACATCGATATTTAGCGGGATATCATAGACACATGATGGTATGAGAATAATAACGGAACATCGATATTTCCATCTTCATCTGCAGGCTAATTCCAATAAGTACCATAATTGCTGGACAGAAGCCTCCACTAGGGAATTTTTCACATTCTTTTATTCGGTCTTCTGTCATATTACCTTTCATGTTGTCTAACTTTTCATGTTATCTAAGCTTTTATTTAACCATGCCCTACGATCACTCTCCACCACCTCTGACAGGTTACTGGACCAGCACGCTTCCACTGCGCAGAGATGGCTAATCGTAATTAGAGTTCTCATAGAGACTAAAGAGCCGAACTCCGAAATGGCACAATATATGGAGTCTTCACTCAGGCAGTAGAGGGTTGCCCTCTATAGAGAAATTGGATGTTAACAGCAATTACGCCACATGGAAGTTTTTGATGGAGTTATATCTTATTCACGATGACTTGTGGGAGTATACAAGAGTTATACCTAAAGCGACCGATGTGTAAGGTATGAGAAAAGACCAGAAAGCTAAAGCAAAGATTTGCTTAATGATTAGACCTCATTGCTTGGTGCATGTACGCAAAGCTAAAACAGCGAAAGATGCTTGGATGCATTAATGAGTGCGTTCGACTACAAAGGTCTGAATAACCGCTGCCGGCTACTTGCAAAGCTGGTGAGCATGAAGCTGGAGCAATTCCCATCCGCTGGGGAATATGTCACACCTGTGATGGTGGTAGCTCAGGAACTTCAAGACCTAGTTTAGGAGGTAGACGATGAACTATTGGCTGCTTTACTTCTTCAAGGCCTAACCATAGAGTTCCAACCAATGAGCCTAGCCATAGAAAATAGAAACGTTGTTCTTACTACCGACTATGTAAAGATGAAACATTTTCAAATGGAGGATACCTATTCGGCAAGCACGAGTGCAAGCCAACCGACTTCAGCACCATTGTTAAATAAGCGTAAAGGTAAGAGTACACCGAAGAAGATCAAACGAAAGATCAAGTGCTTTATTTGTGATGGACTACACAAGGCACATGAGTGTCCTGATAATCCAAAAGGGAAGAGGGAAGCTCTTCAATTCTTTGCGTTCGGCACGTCGATTCCACAGGCACAAGACTGGATCATCGATTCTGGAGCGTCAACATACATGACAACGACTTGTGCAGATGGTAATGAGGTGTTCGGTGCAGGTGAGGGTACGGTAGTATGTGAGTAAGGATTAACAGTCAGCGACTTTAAGTATGTACCTAAGTTAGCTTCTAACTTATTGAGTGTGAGTGCAATTGCAAAAAAGGGTAACGTGGTAGTATTTACAGGTAAATGTTGTGACATCTACAAGAGAAATGAGTGTGAGATGCGAGGTAAGCCTGTTGTGAAAGGTGCCGAAGATGACCACTCCGGTGGTTTTAGCCGGTAAGAGTCCGGCATACCCTCTGCCCTTTCCCGGGGCGGAGGAAGTACATGATGTATTTCCACCGGATCAATAAAAAAATAAAAAATGTGTAGTGCACTCAGACGTGTGTGGACCTATGAGTATACCTTCCAGCAGCTGGTTCAAATATTTTTTGACGTTTATTGACGATTTTACGAGAAAAACTTTTATATTTTTTGAAAATATAAAACTGAAGGTTTCGAAAAATTTATAGATTTTAAGGCGTTGGCTGAAAAGCAATGCAGCAAGAAAATAAACATCCTGCGCACTGATAATGGGACCGAGTACGTCAATAAGCGGATGGTAGACTTGCTGAAGAAATGCGGAATCCAGCATCAACTGACGGTGGAGTATACCCCAGAGCAGAATGGCGTAGCTGAACGGGCAAATCGCACCATCTGCGATATAGCAAGAACCTTGCTACATGAGTCCGTATTAGAAAAACCGTTTTCGGGCTGAAGCTGTCCATCACGCCGTGTTCCTAAAGAACAAGTCACCAACGATTGCGGTGAAAAATATGACTCTGGATAAGAAATGGTCAGGGAGGATGCTTGCTAAAAACTTTCTGATCAAAAAAGGACTGGTATGGGAAAAAAGAAGTGGGATGAAAAAACAGAGAGCTTATCTACACAGGCTTTGATGATAACGCAAAAGCGTATCGTCTTGTAGATCCTACTTCTAGAAAAATATTTAAGGCCAAAAATTTTGTGTTTTTGGAGAATCAAAAATACAAACAACTACAAGAAGAATTGCAAGAGGAACCAGAAATAATACTTCTACGAGATGAACCAGTTGTCAGGAATACAGTAGAACTAGATGTTTTGCAACCTCAACAAGGGGATAATGATGTTAGCAATGTTCCTAGAGTGGAACAAGAACTAAAGAGTTTTGCAGAAAATCCTGTTCAATGTGAAGTAGTTATCCAAGAACCAGAGGATGTGGAGTTTCCTGATTGTGAGTTGGCCATCGTATGGTTCCGGATGTCTTAACGAAACCTCTGTTGAAAGTGAAGTTCAACTGGTGTACACTGAGTATGGGTGTTGTGTGATTGTGTGATGGATGAAAGTAGAGAAATGAATTGATGGAGGAGTGTTATAATAAAAAGAGTATTTTATATGATACCGATCTCTTCGTTCTATGTAAATTTATTTTTCTACTTTTCAAATTCTTTTGTTCCGTCTTCTGTCAATTATTACCTTTCATGTTGTCACGAGAATAAAACAAAAATATTAGTTTTATCTAAGCTTTTATTTAACCATGCTCTACGACCACTACCTCTATCAATTTTTCAGTAATCACCACGCTTGGCAGGCGGTTTGGAGAGTGCAGAATCGCTGCGGTTCCACAGAAGGGACGCTGCTGCCCATCCTTCTGATTTAGAGTCCCGTAAAAGGCGATTACGACATCCACGGCAGGAGATGCAGTGGTTCTATATTCGGACACCACACGGAATTTTAAAACGAACTCAGTTCATCATCATCATCATCATTTCAGCCGAATGAAGTCCACTGCTGGACACAGGCCTCCCTCAAAGATCACCACAACGACCGATATGGGTATGTTGTGGGCTCATTGGGGGGTATTGCCATAATCGCCACGCTTGGCAGACGGGTTGGCGATCGAAGTTGAGTTGTTAATGAACTCGAAGGACGCTGCTGCCCATCCTCCGGCTAATCCCTTAGTCGACTTTTACGACACCCACGGGAGGAGATGGAGTGGTGGTATTCTGAGCCGGCACCACACGGCAATTACATAAACAGAAAAACGTCTGAAAATTCATGAACAGAGTGAAATTCTAACACTGAGGGTTCCAGAATCATGTACTGAATCCATGGTTTTCGTTTTCGTTACGATGTCACTGAAACCCGTTATAATTTACAAGTCAAAGGAAATCATACCGCTTCATGGTTTATAACTTTGAAGTGGTTTTTTTGTCCTTAGCAGTTTAGCCTAAATGCTTTCGGTCTATAGTTGAGTTCCTTTTGGTATAGTTACTAGTACTGGGTCGTTTCAGATTTTTCGGAAAATGAAACGAAACAGTTTTATTTTCTCAAAAAAGAGTTTCCAAAAACAGATTTTAAAGAAACTGTTTTTTCATGACCATGACCTATGTATCATCATATCAGCCACAGTACGTCCACGGCTGAACAAAGGCTTCCCCCCCATTCCCCCCTATCTATAATATACCTATATTATTCTTCCGTGCTTCCGCGTAATTAGACTACGAAAATATTCTACTGAAAAATGAATATTCTACTGAAAAATGAATTCATCAATTAATGGATATTGGCTGGTTTCGAAAATGACTTAGGTCGTGCTCCAGTGTGATCATAAGAGGACCTGGCCTGGCCTCCCTTAGGTGCCGAAGATGACCGCCCCAGTGGTTTTAGCCGGTAGGAGTCCGGCATACCCCTTCGCCCTTCCCCGGGGCGAAGGAAGTTCATGAAAAATTTCCACTGGGCACCAATAAAAAAATGGTCGTAATTAAAAAAAAATATAATTTAATATATAAATTGTAATAAATTGCATTCATTAATACGAAAGTAATTAATTTATTAACCATTCGTCATACATTTTCTAGACTTATAAAAACGCGGGAACCATGCACGTATGACGTCAACCAACACTATACAATATAAGCAAGAATCAAATTTCAAACAAAAACGAACGTCTGCCAAGCCGTCCTTGAAACGAGAGCCAGTTTTTCTCCATCATGTTTTTCTACCACCAAATATGTAGTTTGTGTTAATACATATAAGATTAATTTTAGCGTTGTATCTAAAAGTGGTTGTTCTTCACACGATAATAGTTCTTATTACAATCGCCCTAAGGTATTTAATTAGATGCTTCGTTCCAAAAACGTGCAAAGTAGTTGTACCAACCGAACGTTTGTGAAGAAACGGCGAATGGAACGATTTTTGAGAGAACGAAGTTTGCAGTAGAAGTGGGTAATAAAGCTTTTTGCGTGAACCGAACCGAAACTATGTATTGGTATCCGATAAAGTGTTTCAAAACTATGTATTTTCAAAAACTATGTATTTTCAAAAAGTATGTATTTTCAAAAACTATTTATTGGACGATATGCGTATAAAGTGTTTATGAAATGATAAACGTTTTCGTGTCGGTTCATGTATTTGCTTCGAAACATGGTATCAACACAAAACTATGTATTTACGGTAACTATTTATTGGATGAGATGCGTATAAAGTGTTTATGAAATGATAAACGTTTTCGTGTCGGTTTAGGTATTTGCTTCGAAACTTGTAATCAATAGTAAACAATTTCAAGTTCGATATCAACTGAAAATTTTATACTTTGGTTTTTTGTTCTGTGTCTGTGGTAAATGATTATTATGACTGGTAAAATACAATAATTTGACATTATAAATTCTAGTCTTATGCAAAGTTCTAATATGTAGTTTATACTCGTGCCAATATAGGATGGATATACCTAAATAACGTGTCAAAGATTTGATAGCAGCATAAAAATCATTCCTAATAAAATAGAATAAAATGTGATTTTTATTATTATTATTTAGAATGACTAAAATTCATAAATCCGCGATCTCGCTTCTTGTTCGTGCGATCGTCGGTATCGGTCGGGTTTACTTCGGAATAACTCGGTCGGAGTCATTCGGCTAGTTTCGGTAACTGTTTATCGACGATCCAATGCTGTGTGAATAAAGTGTTTCGCCCGATAAATAGTTTCTGACGAGACCAATACATAGTTTTAGGTATTGGACGCGATACATAGTTTCAATAACTGTTTACGGTTTGCAACGCACACCGCTAGTTTGCAGTATGT
Source organism: Diloba caeruleocephala (assembly GCA_947459985.1). NCBI lineage: Eukaryota > Metazoa > Arthropoda > Insecta > Lepidoptera > Noctuidae > Diloba > Diloba caeruleocephala. The sequence goes on along the minus strand of OX381605.1, from coordinate 3,070,905 downwards.
GTGTACTCAGGTTAGAAATCTCGTTCGTTTTGGAACGTAATGTCAGTTAGCCGAGAAACCGTCCGTTCTTTTTCGTCTAAAAACAGTTTTACTAAAGCGTTTCTGAACAAAACGCCCAGTACTAACTAGAAGTGGGTAATAAAGCTTTTTGCGTGAACCGAACCGAAACTATGTATTGGTATCCGATAAAGTGTTTCAAAACTATGTATTTTCAAAAACTATTTATTGGACGATATGCGTATAAAGTGTTCATGAAATGATAAACGTTTTCGTGTCGGTTCATGTATTTGCTTCGAAACATGCCATCAACACAAAACTATGTATTTACGGTAACTATTTATTGGACGATATGCGTATAAAGTGTTTATGAAATGATAAACGTTTTCGTGTCGGTTTAGGTATTTGCTTCGAAACTTGTAATCAATAGTAAACAAATTCAAGTTCGCTATCAACTGAAAATTTTATACTTTGGTTTTTGTTCTTTGTCTGTGGTAAATGATTATTATGACTGGTAAAATACAATAATTTGACACAATAAATTCTAGTCTTATGCAAAGTTCTAATATGTAATTTATACTCGTGCCAATATAGGATGGATATACCTAAATAACGTGTCAAAGATTTGATAGCAGCATAAAAATCATTCCTAATAAAATAGAATAAAATGTGATTTTTATTATTATTATTTCGAATGACTAAAATTCATAAATGCGCGATCTCGCTTCTTGTTCGTGCGATCGTCGGTATCGGTCGGGATTACTTCGGAATAACTCGGTCGGAGTCATTCGGCTAGTTTCGGTAACTGTTTATCGACGATCCAATGCTGTGTGAATAAAGTGTTTCGCCCGATAAATAGTTTCTGAAGAGACCAATACATAGTTTTAGGTATTGGACGCGATACATAGTTTCAATAACTGTTTACGGCTTGCAACGCACACCGCTAGTACTAACAGTTACTACTCTAAGGTTGAGTCATGTCTTTGATACATTCTGATTTTATTTTGTTATCTATATTCACCAAAAAAAAAAAAATATATATACTCCATCTACGTATTTATTATTTGTGTCACTATCTTGTCTTTGGCATATATAGGTTTCTTCTCAGGCGAGTGTAATTTGATATATTTTTTCAAAAAATATGAGTAAGGCATCTATAAAAATGGATTCAAACTTCACTGGTATGTACTGTTTTCTCATAAATTCAAAGTTTAATGATGGTTGTGAGAGTTAGAATATAAATTCTAAAAAGTACTATAAGGTTATCGTAAAATTCGTGGTATTTATCATGTAAATAAAAGAACAGAATTAATTCAATATTATTGTTTTCTATAGAAATTCATTATTTTACTTTCGTTCCATCCGGTGCTGTAAACTTAGGATAAAATTGGTGCACAATGTATAACTGTAATGTATACAATAAGTGTAAGAATCTGTTATGAATATGGTGAATTTAATTATAGGTACTATTGAATATCTTTATGTCTTTGCGTCATTTGATCACAATCAAAACCAGATGTCATGGCTAAACAATATGAATTTATTTTTGCTATCATAAGTAGCAATCGTGTTAATAAATTTCCGCAACCTACCACAACATATTCATTTAGCATAAACTGTTACACATTGCCATATTGGACGAGGGAGTACTACAAGAGGTAGTGTTTATTTCAGATCCATCTGTAGATAAGGGATCATCCATAAATCACATTAAGATTTTGAGGGGATGGGAGGGTTGAACCTCCAATCTCAACATGGGGTTGCATGGTGGGTTAAATGTTATTGTAACACTTTTATAATAGGTTGATTGTCTCCACATTTGACACTTGATAGATTTAAAAATAATGAGCTGTAAACTTCTATGTACAGTAATTAGTGTTCATAAGAGCAGTGGCAAGGATTGTATTGCTGTGAACACATGGTACAGTCTGCATGTACAGTCTAAATTGTATCCACACCAATGAGTTCGCACACTGTCATTACTAAACAAAACAACAGTATATATTTAGGTAGCTTTTGTTAGACATGCAGCATATCGGATCTTGACCGGTTTATACAATATTAAAACTTAAAAAATACTGTCACCTCATGTGACATTCAAACCCACTGCTCATGATTGAACACGCCTACCAGAATATGTTATGTGCTAAGCTAGCATGTCATATATTTATAGTATTTGATTGAAATTATGAAATACAATCAGTTGCAAGCAATAGTGTGTGTGTTTGTGCATGCACAAGCACTTTTATTATGGGCATTACAATGCCGAATGACCTTGATGCAAATCATATAAATATGTCCTCTGTACTAGTATTTGTTACTTTATCGCCTTCTACTGATAAACAACCATACTATAACAAATGGATCTGAAGATTAGGCAAAAACACAAATGTGTTGCAGTGTTGTCATTGTTTTTGCCTATTTTATTTGCTCTGAGACCTAATACATTATTTAATGAAAAATTGTTATGATGATAAGTTTCACCAGTTATCTTATTTAGCATTATGTGTTTCTATATTATACATAATACATTCTGACTGTCTGATGATGACCAGTTAAATGCTTACTGGATCTCAGTATCGGAACTAGTTAGGATGACCTAAGGAGGAAGAAGAAGAAGGTGTTAGACAGGCTGAGGCGGCTAGCTCGGCGACGCGCACTTGGAAAGTGGCGTCTCCGCCTGCGTATGCTATTTGCGACCAAGCGCGTCGATGTCGTCAGATCGGGCAAGATCTCTCTCTGCCAGTAGTAGTGTTGGCTATGTTGGCAGAGCACGAAAACTGGAATGCAGTGGTCTCCTTCTGTGAGAGCATGGTCCAGAAGGAGACCGCAGAGCGGGATCGGGAGAGGGCCGACCCCGCTCGAAGAAGAAGGAGACGGCGTCGAGGTAACAACTGCCCTGGCGCCTAATTCCTATACGCCTGAAACCCCCTGCCGTTGCTATAAGGCGGGGGACCTCTAGGTTCGCAGGTGCGTAAATCAGGGAATCTGCGTGCCCACACCGAGCGACCCAAAAGAAGACAGCAGCACGCATGTACCTTTTTTTTACTGGTCTCTCATGGATATTCTACATAAACTTCCTTCGCCCTGGGGAAGGCGAAGTGCAGGCGAGTGGTCATCTTCGGCACCGAAGGGTGGCTCCAGGTCCTCGTAAGATGACACTAGAGCCGCCTATGATGCCACGCCTTTAGGCACATCTTGGAGGGGATGACTGTAAAGCGATGACCTCTTCTAGTGGAGGGAAGGCCACTGTAAAAAGGCCACCCTCCAGGCCCTTCTCGGGGAAAGACGGACGGCACGGTTGGTGCAGTGGCTGATACAGTCGGCTGCTGCGCACCGGGTCGTGGGTTCGATTCCCGCACGGAACAAATATTTGTACGATCTGCAGGTAGTTGTTCCGGGTCTGGGTGTATTGTGTGTGGGATTTGTGTCTGTAAACGCACCCACGACACAGGAGAAATCCTAGTGTGGGGCAACGTTTTTATTAAAAAAAAAAAAAATACCAGTAACCTAGGCTACATAGGTAATTATCAAAACAACAATTTTATAACATAATTATCAAAAATTCAATCTTATTTAATCAACTCGCACGATCGTAGTCTGTACCGTACCCCGGCGTGCCTTATCGTGTTTATTCATTCACTCAATTCCATTCAATTGTTCATTATTTTATTAATACGCTTTTATTAGCTTGGTATGTATGTAACTGAATTCTTGAACTCGATTTTCATCCCCTTCAAAACGTCGGATTGATTTGAAACTTCGCACACTTATCAAGGACCGATGACAGTGCGATAATTTAAATAATAAAAATCGTTTTATTATAATATCCTGCGGATTCCAGGCGATGCCGCAGGAATCAGGTCGAGTTTACCTTGTTCTTGCAATATCATTGAAGTAACAGGATACCGAAATTCGAATCGATCGGGCCTGTAGAAGTTGTTCCCATCCCTTCATTGTCTAAAAAAGAGGTGATGATCTTCATACGGCTGAACAGATTTTCTTGAATCAGAGTTAAGAACACTCGATCAAGGTCTCCTGTCAAACAACAAAAAAGCTAAATGAAAATCGGTTTATCAGTTGAGGAGCTACGATGCCACAGACAGATACACAAGTTAAGTGTAAGTAAGTGTTATAAGAACACGTCGGGGTTAATAACACTCCCACTGTTTTACCCACTAAACTTACTAAATTTGTAATTCCACCAGTATGCTGTTTGTTTCTCAATAACTATGTTAAGTATAAACATGTTAATATTATGACATAACTGCCCGTGGCATCAACATACAGGCCGATAGGAGGTGGTCCGCTCAGGTGGACCAGCATTGCCCGGGGTCGTGGACGAATGCAAGAGCGTGTCCCGTGAGCCCGGCGCAATGTGTGCGGAGAAACACCACAGGGATTTAGTCCGGCACGCCCCTTCGCCTTCCCCAGGAAGAACATGAAGATTTCCAGATGTACCAATAAACGGTTCCACTGATCTGGTCGTTGACGCTCTCCCCCCCAAAAAATATTTGATATTAGTGTAAATAAGAAAGAATTGATTGTTAGACCATAAGCAAGACCAATCACATATTTGTCTTACATCTATTTTGTATTGGTAAATATTTGAATCCGTGTGGGGATCGAACCCCCGACACATACCCCAGTAAGTCAATTATCCTCTGCGTCAACCGTGCCATAATTTGGAATGATTTGAATGAGATATTTTTTATTTAAATGTCGCAGCATTATCCTGAGATAGGGGCCTTTTTTGGCCTCGTCCAGGTCAATTATGTTATAATTGTTTTTACTTTATGGTATTTGTGCGAGCCCAAAATAAAACTGTTTTCTTTATCTTTTTCCTCGGTTTGGCTGCTCGGATTCCGTGTGGTGTCTGGATCAAGGATATATCACCACTCCATGTCCCGGAGATGTCATAAAAGACGACTAAGATACACTAAACTATAGGGATGGGCAGCAACGTCCATTCTGTGGAACTGGTCTCTTCTGATGTATCTTTAAATTTTTACGGACGTCTTTATTAAAAGCATACTTCTTGGCTTCGCCTCTGCCTTTTCCATAAATCGGTGAACATTGCATAGAGGAAATTATATGCAATGCCCTGCCTCCTTTAAGTGAAGTCACAATAAATAAAAGTAACCTCTTCATTTGAAATAAATTTATAATGTTTTAGGCATGTGGGTGAGTTTCTTCACTGCTGCCGGTATACCCTCAGATGTGTCTGCTACATACGCCCTTACATTCACGGAGAACCGGATCCAGAATGACATGCTGTTGGACCTCAACAAGGAATACTTGCGAGATATGGGAATCTCAAGGATGGGAGATGTTATTGCTATTCTGAGGTAAGAAATCATCATTGGCACATATACTTAAAAGTAGAGATAAGATAACAATATTTTCATTCATGTAATCCATTTACAGGCATTTATGAATAGCTAGACTTTCGTTGTCACGTTCTAAGATGTAGATTTTGTATGTTGAAGATGGACAAGAAACTAACTTCTTAAATCATAATATTTTTTAATATATTTGGTTATATTGTTCTCAAAATGAAGGGTATGGGAAGAAAATCTAGGAAAAATGTCTACACTAAACAAGTTTGATAAGAAAAACATTTTTGAAAAAATTGTCATGGTAATATTCAGCTTACCAGTCCCAATCTCAACAGGCGTCACTCGTTCACGAGTTTGACACATGCATCATTGTGGCTCGGCTCAATCATATTGTAGGGAAATCCAGCCATCAGATATCCGACGCCACCATTAGCAGGACATTTGAGTGAGCATGACATAACTAACCAGACTAGAAGTCCCGTACGGTGAGACAGCTCTCATGAAAAAGTTTTCTTTGCATGGTACAAATAAGATTCCAGATGAAACAAAAAAATAAAAGTAAGTATGTAAGCCAGTTTAAACGGACAATCCATAAGTTTCCGATTGGAAAATGTTTTTAGTAAAGGATTTCTTATCTGACAAAATTGTTATAATATGACATTTAAATTATTTTCTATTCTGTTGACATTGTTACAATTTAATTATTTGAAAAGTCATCATTTTATAATTTTTGTAATCTATCTGCACCAAACCAATGTATATTTGTACGCCTAATGGCAAAATGTAGAGTCACCTAATAATTAATCACCGCTACCCTATTGTACATATACCTATTTTTAACAAATAAAGCTATTTGATTTGATTTGACAACTTTCACAACAAATTAATAACCCATAACGGTACTCACAACAACGGCTTGTTAGTGCGAATTAACCGGAGCCATCTGGTCACTTCGAACCTGTTTTCGGCAACAATACCGCAGTGCGTCAAGATGAAGGTCTTTAACCAGTATATGTTATCAGCGATGATATATGGCACGAGAGACGTCGCTCACTATGGGCCTCAAAAGGAAGCTCAAGGTCATCCAGTGATCTATGAAGACAGCTATGCTTGATATTTCTCTTCGAGATTGAATCAGAAATGGGAAGATCAAAGTTTGTCGACATTGCTGAAAGTATGAGTAACCTGAAGTGGCGATTGGTAGGGCATATAGTTTGTAGAATCGACGAGTGTTGGGGCAGAAAGAGTCTCGAGTGGAGGTGGTCTCGGCCTCCAATGAGATGGACAGCCGACCTGGTGAAGGTAACTGGGACTCGTTGAATGTGGGCGGCAATGGCAACTCTGCAAGTAACCGATTGTTATGAATATCTACGGGGGAGGCCTTTGTTCAGCAGTGAATGTGCTTCGGCTGATATATTGATATACCTAGTAACTAGTCCTTCTAGTACCAGTGCGGAACATTTCTTTAGCTTAGGGTATTAACAAAATTGACATGAATGTTTTCAATATGTCATTTGTAGACACGCGAAGCAAGTGCACGAGAATACAGCTCGCGACCGTGTGCTGAGTACGGCAGCGAGCAGTAGCACCAAGGTACCTGTAGCGGCCATCACTGGACGCACCACAGTTTCGCAGCCTTCTTCACGTTAGTAAATTATAGCTTAACACATCATCTTACATCTTGATATAATTTTACGCGAGACAATAATAAAGTACAGGCGGCTACGTGATATTTGCTATGTCAATGTCGAGATTTGACAATATCCGTGACAAATGTCTTTTCACGGTAGTGTGCGCTGGGATTTTTGACAGTTTTTGCATTCAACCTGAAATCTTGTTCATGTTTGGGCTAGGGGTCGCAGGTTTAATTCCCGTATCTTCGAAACTAGGGTTTCCTGTTTTTTTTTTGCAAAATAACTATACAAATGTCATATGCACATATGTCCGTCTACGTGTGGCTGGATTAAGAATATATTATGGAGAGATGGAGTGCATCTCCTCCCGTGGAAGTCGTACAAGGCGACTAAGGGACTCTAAACTGGAGAGATGTGCAGCAAGGACTGTAGTCATACTGCGTTCACCAACCAGCCTACCAAGCGTGGGTACTGGCAAACTGGCAGTTCAGCAGTTGACGTTCTTCGGCTGATATGATGATGCTATGTAAATATAAATATCCCAAATGCAAATATGTATATTTACACAGAACTGTGTAATTTAGCATTTGATAATAATGTAATATACAGACGGTTAAAAGGGTTAAACGAAACAGTGGGTGCAGGTAGTGATGGTATTTCACCGACTTCATTGAACGCTGTGTGAAAGGTCTAGTTAACCCCCTTCGAATCATTTAATCGATCTCTATAAGAAGGCACCATTCCAGACGTATGGAAAGAAGCTTGTTATCCCTATACTTAAATCCGGAGAAAAGCACCAATTGACTAATTATAGAACAAATTTAATATAAGTAACATTTGGCTAACTTAATATTAAACATGTAATGTCAATAATACTCAGGGTACATCAACATGGTTTCATAAAATATAGATCTACTACCACCAACCTTTATGCCTTATCTGACTAAATCGATACACGTATCCCAGTAAACGCCATCTATAGAGATTTCAATAAGCATTTGATAAACTAGATCACTACATCCTTGTAAATAAACTGGCTCAACTTCGTTTAGACGGAACTTTAATCAATTAGTTCAAATCTTACTTAGTTAATAGGACTTCAAGAGTAGTTATCAAAGGTCATTTTTCTGATAACTACACCAGCCACTTGTTGAATACCGATATCTGCTGGTTACGTATGACCTAATTGTGTGCACTAATAGGGTTTGTAAATAAAACAATATGTACACTGTTCTAAGATATGCGGTATATATTTGAACTAAACTGATCAATTAACGTATTAATATTCATGTAACGAAACCATAGTGAGATGTATTTCGATGTCAACGCCATCTAGTGACAAAATGGGAACCAAAATATATCATCATTTTGTTTGTTTGTTTTGTATGTTTTGGTCATAAACATACCGCCCACCAAGGACATTATTGAAAGAATGTCCTTCTTGAGCTGAACTAAGTTAAACATCGCAACAAGTAATTCAGTTTGAAGACAATATAGAATTCTGATTTAAGCCTTAGCACAGATTCACAAAAAATAGAAAACTATGCAACACATCTGCATCTTATAAAAGATAATACTTATAAATAACAATGCAAAACAATATCCTAAAGCAGGTTGTAAAATCCAAAAGGGACAATATATAATATCATAGGCTGTAAATGTTCTTTTTTTTTACATAATTGATCTTATAAAACGTAAACATTGCAAAAATAAGCTAAAACATAGGTAAAATGGTTCGTAGAAATAACAATATGAACTAAAACATAAAAATATAAAAATTTACTGCTCTGATATTGGTAAAATACACAATTTAGATGTTGGCCTTTTAATAGTAGAGGACTTTGTGCGTAATGTGACTACACGCGTTATATTATCATTACCAGGGTGTTTTGTTACTACGCGACCTAACAACCAACGGCTTGGCGGCAAATCGTCTTCTTTTATTAATACAATGTCTCCAATATTTGGCTCTGTAACATGTGAAGACCATTTGTACCGGTTCATAAGATTGGACAAATATTCTTGGGACCAGCGTTTCCAAAACGATTGCAGCAACCTCTGAATAAATTGCCACCGCGTCAAGCAACTAACAGTGGCGCTCTCGTAATTATAGTCTGGAACATTCACTATCGGTTCTCCGATCAGAAAATGTCCAGGTGTTAAAGGCAACGGTTCGGCAGGATCAGTAACGTTAATTACACTTATTGGCCTAGAGTTCAAGCAAGCTTCTACTTGATTGAGGAGTGTTGTCATTTCCTCAAAAGTGAGTGTAGCGTCACCTATCACACGTTTAAGATGGAACTTAGTAGATTTCACCCCTGCTTCCCAAAGTCCGCCAAAATTGGGACTATGTGGGGGGATGAAATGCCATTCAGTACCATTTGCTTCCAGGTGTTCCATTGCTGATGACTGAATAGAAACTAAACATTGCAACTCCCTAGAGGCGCCTACAAACGTGGTGCCATTGTCGCTCCACAACTTTGCACAGTGACCTCGCCGTGACACAAATCGTCGAAAGGCAGCTAAAAAAGCCTGCGTGCTCATGTCACTTACCACCTCTAAGTGTATAGCGCGGGTGGCCATACATATAAACAGGCATATGTAGCCTTTATAAGAACGGTGTCCGCGACCCTTTGTTGTCCTAATATTTATAGGGCCAGCATAATCAACACCGCTGTGCAAAAACGGTCTAGCTGGAGAACACCTAACAGCTGGAAGGGAACCCATCATTTGGTTTTGGGTGCTGGCAAGTTGTCTGGCACATATTACGCATTTGCGAACATGCTGTTTGACCAAATTCCTAACCCCTATAACCCAGTAGGCTGTCCTTAAATAATTCATCATTAGCTGAGGACCTCCGTGCAGAGTTTTATAGTGAGCTTCTGCTATAATCAGATGAGTCAGATGACTTAATTTAGGTAGAACGATCGGATGTTTCGTTTGTTCATTCAATTGCGATCTCTCAAGTCTACCTCGAACTCTGATTATACCCTTATCGTCAAGATAGGGACAAAGTGCTTTCAATTCGCTAGATTTTATTTGTAAATATCCCTTATCCTGTAATTGTAAATATTCTGTTGTAAATATTTCCTTCTGTGTTTTCTTTATACAGCACTCAAGTGCTACTTCTAATTCTGTCTTTTGTAAATATTGATTATTAATTGTGTTATTCTTTAAAAATCGTCGACAATATGCTATAACTCGGATTAACCTTTGCAGGGAAGAAAATCGTTCAAATATTGAGAAATCGGGAACTATAGCAATGTGCGACTTTGTCGATTCTTTTAAATCTACACCTAAATCACTTGGCCTTTTGTACTCTATTATTTTCTCTTTCATAAACGATGGTCCGGAAAACCACAAACTATTATCCACAAGTGAGCTGGGTAATATTCCTCTTGAGGCGCAGTCTGCTGGGTTATATTTGGTCGAAATATGGAACCATTGAGAGGATCTCATTGTGGTCAATATCTCGGAGGTGCGATTGGCTACAAACGTCTTCCATCTGCTTGGATGGCTGTTTAGCCAAGCTAACACCACGGTGGAATCAGTGTATGCTCTGATGTTGTCCTTGCCAATATTTAAAACTTCAGCTGATTCCATAAGAAGATTAGACAGCAGAACTGCTCCACATAACTCTAACCGAGGGATACTTATTTGTTTGACTGGAGCTACTCTGGTTTTTGCAACTAACAATGAAACATGTATTTCGCCTGTGATATCAATTATTCGTAAATAAACTACAGCTGAGTAAGCAGTTTTGGACGCGTCACTAAACCCGTGGAGTTCAAGATCATCAGAGGACTTGGTGCCAAGCCAACGAGGTATCCGAATCCTGGTGAGTTGCGACAGGTCTTCACGGTAAGTACTCCACTCCTTTGTTAATTCAGTAGTTAGCTCTTCATCCCAGCTGACACCTGCGAGCCATAATTTCTGGATGAACATTTTTGCCAAGACCACACTGGGGGCTAACCAGCCCAATGGATCAAACAGACGGGCTATATCTGAAATTATAGATCTCTTGGTTACAGGTGCAGTCGACAGCGGCGAGATGTTCACCAAGTACTGGAAGGTATCTTCATTGCGGTTCCAGGTAAGACCCAGGATTTTTATCGTACTATCTAGTTTAATTTCTTTTTCCTTTTTGTACTCTGTGTTCTTTATTTGATTGTTCTGTATGTTTTTTTGTTTTACTGTGTTGTCCTCCATATTTGTTTCCTTACTATTTTTGTCCTGATTTGTGTTACCTTTTTGGCCTGTTTGTTCTTTAATAACTTCATTAATTACATCTGTGTATTTTTCTTTTAAATCTTTGTTCTTGGCTAATCTTCTTTCCAATGCTTTAAATCTGTATTCAGCTATAGCACGTGAACGTCCAGATTTACAAGCAGGGTCTTCGTCTCGGAATGGTAACCTAACAATGTACCTGCCTTCATTATCCCGTTTAGTAGTTGTGCTGTAGAACTCTTCGCATTTTTTCTCTTCAGGTGTTAATATTTTCCTTGTACTTGTTTGTTCTTCTATTTCCCAAAACTTCTTTAGGCTATCATCTTCATGGAACTGTGCATGCATAACCTTTATATTATGTAATTTATAATTTGATTGCTCATTAGTTACAGGATTAACTGCACCCGATAGGATCCACCCTAGGGCAGTGCTTTGTGCGATCAGAGTACCCGATGGGCTCTTGACTACACCTTCCTTTATGATGTAGCTATATGCATCAGCACCTAACAAAATATCTATCTTATTGGGCTTGTTGAACTCTGGATCTGCTAGACATAGATTGTTAATATCTATCCAATCGAACGTATTCGTATTGATGCTACGCTCAGGTAAGTACGATGTTATTTTTTTTAAGACATAGGCGCTTAATTGAAGTTTAAAATCAGCATCTATTCGTGATTGAATCGTTATATGGACCATGTGCGTTGCAATAGTTGACCTATTGTCTCCCAATCCTGAAACTAGTCCTTGAATAGGGATCTTTTTCAGGCATAGAAATTGGACGGTGGCCTCTGTGATGAAACACGCCTGGGAGCCTTGATCGAGCAAGGCACGGATCGTCTGGAATTCACCCATCCGTGACTCGGCTTTTATTAGCGCAGTAGCTAATAAAACCTGTCCGGGTTTAGGAACCTTTCCTGTAGACAAGCATGAAACTATCGGTGGTTTACTGTTTGAAGAACCAGTAACATCGATAGGTGTCTTTGCGGAAGTGTCTTGGCCTTTGTTCTCAGACTCATTGTTAAGATGTAGTAACGAATGATGGCGCTTTTGACAAACTCTACAGGTGGTAGGCTTTTTACAATTGTATACGGTGTGATTACTACCTAAGCAATTAAAACAAATGGTATTTCTTGCTACAAACTCACGTCTGTTATTAATGTCCTGTTTAGCAAATTTCTTACAGAAACAAAGTTTGTGTGATTCTGAGCAGTACTCACATCGTATATTTGATGAACTCGTAGCTAACATTGCTCTTGGAGCATGAGGATTTGAAATATTATTGCCCTGATGAACTGAACCTTTTTTAAAATCTAAACACTCTAAAGCGCGGAAACGATTTTCAATAAAAACTTTAAATTGTTCAAAGGTAGGTAAATCGTTGTTGGAATCGTTATTACAGACGCTCAATTCCCATTGTTTTCGTGTTTCGGAATCTAATTTAAAAGCAACTATGTGTATGATAATAACATCCCATGTACTCACATTTATTTTCAAATTTGTTAGCGCATTTAAACAGTCGCTAGTTGTATCTAGTAACTCTTTCAATGATGTAGCCGATTCTACAAGCATACGTTTTTGACCAAACAATCTTTTTAGAATACAGTTTGTAAGATATTTTTTATTACTGTATCTTTTTTCTAACTGAGCCCAGCACTGACTGTAGTTAGCATCAGTTATTGGAGTATGCCGTATTAGTTGTTCAGCTTCACCAGTAAGATGGCCTTTTAAATAATGTAGCTTTTGTACATTGTCTAATGAATCATTTTTATGTACTAATGATGTAAAAAGATCATAAAATGTCGTCCATTCTCCATATTTACCAGAAAATATTGGAATGGCGATCTTGGGCAATTTGACTAGGGAATTAGGTGATTTAGATTTACTGCAAGACGATCCACTGTTTTCTTGTACTGCCTCTTTTACAACACGAAGCGAATTAAATGTAGTTTTCATTAAACTTTTATACATTATGTAAGTGTCTTCCGTTTTATCGTAAATGTCAACTACCTTTTGTCCAATATCATCTAATTTAAACCCCTCATAAAGTTTAGAATTGGTAACCTTAAATGAAGCCCAATCATTTTCTAACAACTCCTGTTTTGTTTCTATGTATTCTGCAGTTAACCTATCTTTAGGACTCTTTTTAAAATTTACAAATCCTTTATAAATTACATTTTGAAGATCCTTTAAAACATTTACTAGTCCTTCCATGTTTGTAAATATATATGGATAAATAACAAATGTAAATTATGTATGTAAAAATTGTTTCAAAACTTCACAAAAAAAGTAAAAATATCTCAATTTCATAAAACAAATGTAAATGGTTCAACTATTCTCTTAGTTGAATCACAAGTCTATTATTAATTATCAAAACTACAAGTGTTTTTAAACAGTTCCAATCTGGCAGAAATCGGGTATAGGTTCCCCGTTCCCTCGTTTTATATGAAATTATTCTAAGTCCTTAAACTAACATGCATTAAAAGTAACAAGTTCCTAACAGATAAAGTATAAAATTCTAAGTTACTAAATATTATCACAAAATTTTTACAAGTCTTAAAGTCACTCAAAAATCTTGAATAAATTATTGTTTGGGTTGATAAAACTTCTCTGTAAATATATGGATTAATTGTACTCACATTTGCACTTCACTCACTGAAAACAAGATGCGTTGAACTGGAAGTGGCGCCCTCTGTGGCGTCACGTTGAACTGGTTCTGATGCTGTCGCTGAGTTCGCTCACCTCTGCTGGACGTAGCTGTCGCTGCTTCTGCGGGTGCCGGGTACCTTTGCCGCAGCGATCCACTGCGAGTACCACGGAGAGCGGTCCAACGGCGGAACCGCGCACTCAAAAATGGAAACTTATGTCCGAAAATCCGAATTTCGGATCCGGTTCGATGGACCAATGTTGAATACCGATATCTGCTGGTTACGTATGACCTAATTGTGTGCACTAATAGGGTTTGTAAATAAAACAATATGTACACTGTTCTAAGATATGCGGTATATATTTGAACTAAACTGATCAATTAACGTATTAATATTCATGTAACGAAACCATAGTGAGATGTATTTCGATGTCAACGCCATCTAGTGACAAAATGGGAACCAAAATATATCATCATTTTGTTTGTTTGTTTTGTATGTTTTGGTCATAAACACACTCCTGAAATTCCACAGGGACCACATTTAGGACCAATTCTCTTTAACGTCTTCATTAACGATATAATATTGCTTGATACATTCAGGTTTGTATTTATTCCCCGACGATTTAAAATCATGAAGCTTGTTCAGAGTAACCAAGAGGCTTACTTGAGTCAGTTGTTACAAGATGACAAATAGACTTATTTACTGGTGCAAAGAAAAAAATATGTGTTAAATATAAGTAAATGTCCCTACATTTCATTCACTCGCGAGTCGAAGCGCCGCCAATAAAAAATACTACATAGAAGACCAAATCAACAAACTAAGTTATTCGTGATTTAGGAGTGCAACAATAGCGCGCTCTAGTTCGATGTGCACAGCTCAGTTTCTATGTTAAAACAAAACTTTTAGAGGGTGTTCAAAGGCGACTCCTGTATCACCTGTGCTATTGTAATAAATTGGCTAATCTAGTCACTAGTTAGACAGACTAAACCGTTATCACATTAAAACATTAGTCAGTCGTAGAGAAATTCTGTCTTCTTGCACAAATTAATTAACGGTACGATTGACAGCAGCCAAGCCTTGGCCTGAAAACACTGAGTTTCATTTTAACATTTAATTTGATATAACTTGCGTTTTACATTCTATGTTTTAAGAGCATTATCGGTAAACGGGCCATTCGAAATTTAGGCATCGACTAAGTCACGATGTGTCTGTGTGCACTCGCACGGCACACGCGCGTATTGCAGACTATGCGTTTACCAACTCGTTTTGATACCTTGATATTTTTCGGGGCGTTGAAAGGATTCAACTTTTTTACATTTTTCAAAATACTTAATTCTATACAATAACACTAATAGTAAATCTCCTGTTTCCACGTTTCTATAGGTTTACAATAAGTTATTGCCATGTACGAGTAATTTAACCTCAAAAACCATATAAATACAAGAGTATAGCTTAATTTTAATTTAACACTCAGTGTCAATAGGCGTAATATTTTATATTTCAGTGTAAGGCTTAGTTTATAATTATTATTGTGCATGCTGTGGCCTACTTTAATTGAGGGATTACTCTTGTCTAAAATTTTGTAGTTGTGATATGTGATTTCTTGGGTACATCCTGTGTTGGAGGTCAATCAATGAATAAATAAATAGATTTGCGATTTATTTCTGATCTGGTGATACAGAAGACAACCTACTATTTATTATTGGGGTTTTAGAACCTGACTTTCCAGAAATCAGTGGATTCTGGGTCGTTTTCTGCCTGTCAATTTGAATATAGTCTAGGTACTGTTTTTCTATTCTTTATAGATGTTATTTCGTTCCATAGCCGCCGTCCGTATATTGGAGCACTACACGCGCAACACACAAGCGCAGGAACTTCCCAGCCCATCATCTCAACTCAAGAGGAAATCTATTGAAACTGGGTAAGTTTTTTTACTTAACTGCTTTTACTTTTGGTAGGGGTCTGGACTCGGGCTTGGAAGATACCACTGAAGTGCCATTCGTTCTGCTGCCCAGCAATAGTGTTTAAACTTTAAACATTTTTGTTTTCCGGTTTTTAAGTGCACTAGCTAATGAAATTACTGGACATAAGAGACTAAATAACTACTGTCTCGAGGTGACGAACGCAGTACCAAATTGGGTTTTCACCGTTATTTCAATTCCGTATTCAAGGGTGTATAGATGTTTGAGCTTAGAGAATTGCACCCCTCTGTACCCACGATACCCGAGATCGAAGATAATAGAGCGCGACTACGATTAAAAAAAAAAACATACTTCTTAGCCGCGTAATGTTAAAATCCTTGCATAACCTGCTTGTTACCGGCAGTATGATGGACGGGCGGCATATGTTTATATATCATAGAATCTACTCTGCACTGTTAATGTTGTGTTAGAAGTTAATGTTTATTTTTGAAAATACCTCTACCTGCAGGATAACTTAGTCTTGAATTGTTAGCTCTTGAAATTTCCGATCTCTGAACTAGGTAAGCAGACCTGTAACCTAGAAGCCGATACATAACGACATTGCTTGTTGAAACAGGAATGATGACTACAGTCTGAAGAAGGCACGTCTCATACGCTTCGCGGCCGCGCCGCAGCCACCGGTCAAGGAAGGTACAGTATTCATTTTCATCAAACAATACGTTATGACGCGTCACTGTCGACGCGGGTCGAGTGGGCCGCTTGTCCCACGGCTGCTTCAAACGAGGTCCCGGTTTATGCCCGACTACAGCGAAGCCAAAAGAAAGATTCTAGTGTTTGTGTATGTTAGTATGTTCATATGTTCCCTCAGATGGCGTTAACTACTCGTCGTATTCTTAAAAAAGAGGTAACGTTGGAACCGTCGTGCTATGCTGCAGGTTATAGACATATAACGTCACATAAAATCTGACATGGCGGTTCATATGGACAAAATCTAGAAAAAAATAAACCTAAAATATGTAGTTTTTGGTATCCAATGAAAAATCTTAACGAGTACCTATATTCCCAAATTATATGATTACCTATAATAAACCCCATTTTATTTTTATTTTAGGTCCAATTAATCCGGCTGAAGCGCCTTTTCAACGACGATCTCTGACCTCAAAATAATTTAAATATGGTCGTAGTACACAAAACAATTTTGAAGAGCCCGAAGAAGTAAAATAGGTTTCTCGTAGTCGAAGGCCGAGAATCGTTACCGTTCTGCTTTTATCTATTTGACTTCTTCAGGCTCTTCAAACTTATTTTGTGCTTTTCTGTAGTCGGATTTTAGGTTTTAATCATATTTTTTGTACATAGTTTTTGTACGTATGTATGTATGTTATAGGTATGACAAATACCGTTTCATAAACGCAAATGTCAAATAGTAAATTTGTAATGTAACAATAGGCGTGTCCTTGAAATCAGTTAAACTTTGCACACCTTGTGATGATCGTGATCAGTCCTGACCTTTTTTTATTTTCTTTGTATTCCAGGTCCGCCCAAAACAGTTTTTGCCAGACTCGGAAGCTCTGAACCTGCGAAGGTTTCCACGAAAGCGGCGATCAAGCCGATTTATGCACGCCTAGGTTCGAAAGCGGACAAGCAAGAAGTCCGCCAGGCCATACCCATAGACAAAGACGCTCTCAAATACGAAGGCATACTCAAATGCATTCCTATCTCCAAAAAGGTTTTTACAGTTACCACGACAAAGAACAACGTCAGAAAAATTGCCATGGGATGCACCATGAGAGCCGATGAGACTCCCGTCAGCGTGAAAGCAAAGCTAGCGGTACCTAAATCGAAATCTGTAAAATTCTCCAATCACGTCCAATATAAGGAAATAGAACCCGTTCGTGCCAAAGAAATGGCAGCATTTCAGAAACCTATTCAGAATCCTGCTCCGAAACCTGTTCAGAAATTTGTTCAGAAGGCTGTTCAGAAACCTATTCATAAATTCACACCCGTGTTCAACAAACCTGAAAGGAGGTTGTCTATGCCTGATGTTGATAACAACGGAGTCAAAGCTAGGTTAGGCTCGAAAAACACAAACAATTTGACCATCACTAAGAACGTTTTCAATAGATTAGGCGTTTGAAGTAACAAGTACAATTCTGTGATATGTGATTTATTGTTGACACATATTTTGTGATCGCTATCAGCGTTAGACATTTGTGACTGTTGGAAGAATATTGTACAGATGAATAATTAGATTTCACTCGTGGATTTTTTGTATTTTGGTGTGAAATCGGCCAGTGCTATTTTTTCATATGTGTAATGTTGTTATAAGTTGACATAGCAGTGCTTTCTTTTTCATTTTGTTAGTGGCAGACAAAACGCTGGTTCTGTCATAGTTGTTCAAGCCGCCTAAAGGCCTCTGACTTGGCTTAACGACTGCCGTCTAATGACAACAACCGGGACCGACGATTTTACATGCCCTCCGAAGCAAGGAGACGCTCAGATCAAATACCACTATGCAGTCAACCATCTCTAGACTGGCCGCGCCAAGCGTTGTTTTCCTCCTCGATTGATTGCTGTGTCTCTACCTGTACCTCGGTGACAGCAAAGCACGCAACTCTCATTGTTATGCATTCGGCGGATGCCTTTAGAATAACGTAATTGTCGGTTCAAGTTGTAATCCTAATATCTGAGATGGGTAGTCAGAAGATATGTGTCCTCTTAAGGGCGGCCATCGAGAAGCGATACCAAATGTAAACAAAGCCAGTGCAATTTGTCATTTGCTAATGCAGGGCTTCAGGAACCTTTTGAAACTTGTATTTATCAAAATTATATTATTTATTTTAAGAGCTAAGTACTTCAAAAATCGATCATAGGTGTTAAGAAATTGGTAATAATAACAACCCATAATAGTAATTAAATAACATCGGCAAATAACTTAAAGCAAACAGAACAAAAGCAGTTGGCATCTCCTCGAGCGTTTTCAGACACGGAATGAATCACGAATTTATAAAATGGATGCCCGAATTTTGGCGAGCGGTGACTGACTTGAACTTGAACATTATTACCGTGAGCACGCGACAGTAAGTCAAACACACGAGATCATAACAGATAAATAATAGATTATCTGTTGCACGAATATTTTAGGTACGAATCACCTTTCGTATCGCTTCTCGTTGGCTTTACTTTAGCATTAACTGAGTGGAGGTCAGATAGCAGTAACGCTGAGTAAAAATACTGGTATCCAGCTGTATCTGGTTAGTATGATGATCTGAAACGAATACTTATCGCAACTAGAGCAGTTAAACTCGCGAGGACGTATAATGGCGGGTTCCCACGGTGCGTGATTTTATGGACGTAGCCATACTGCAGACGACCACGGAAGGCCGCGTATCGCTTCGGGGCTCATCCCACGGTGCGTGCCGTGAACTTACCGGATCCGACGCACCGCTAAGGACGCGTCTGCGCTACCAGCTCGGACGAGGTCCCTCCCACGGTGTGCCGGTACGAGCTTGTGCGTGGTCCGTTATTATTATACGCACCGTGGGAACCCACCATAACGCGTCTTCCGTCACGTTAATGTATCGCTTACATTACCTCGTTTTGATTGGTCACCAACGATTACAGCACCGTTTAAACAGAAGTATGCCTTCGCCTCAACACAAAAAAAACTGGTTATTCCAGACTTGTGCCGTTGGGTTTATATGGCTGATCATGGTTACTAATAATAAAAAACTGTAATTTATGAAGTAGGAAATGAGGAATGAAATTAAAACTTCATCTTCCGTGGTCTGAAGGCTGACCTCATAGGTCAAACTACCATGAGATGGTTAGGGCATTAATAAAATACTTATTGGTGCGAACGTCTGCCAAGGGACATTTGCTGTAGCCAACTACATGAATTGCTACACTATTCTAAACTTATTGATACAGAAGTGTGTTAAAAGAATGCATGTGACATTTTTTACTATAGCCTGACCAATACCGCTGTACCGCGCCATAGTATGCGCGGGGAGGTGGGGAGTGGGAAGGAAAGAGCGCAGCAAAATGAGAGGCTGCTCGGCCGCCCCGCCTCGCTGTTACTGCTCACATACCTAAGGCCCGGTACATCGGTACTGGTCAGGCTATAAGAGACTACTGGTTTTGTACCGTAGCTAGTGGAATTATTAATTATAATTATTACTTAAGAGACTAAATAACTAATGTTCTGAGATGATGAGTACGGTGTAGGGCCGAGCAGAAACAGCCCTGGAAGGCATTAAAATTGTTATGGGTAGCCGTGATGGTAACCACCAGGCGAATGGCACGCTCGTCTCGTGACTTTGTAAATAATAAATCTGTAGAAGAAGGAAATAATAAGAAAAAAATAATTTAATTCTGGATGCACACAACCGTAAAAGTAGATTTTAGTTAGAACCGGAGAAGTAGAAAAAATAGTATGGTGTATATATATAAATAATAATTCACATACGAAAAGCACCCTAAATTATTTAATTCAAACTGTTAAAATTTTACGAATCTCTATAAATACGTGCTAGACACTTATTTGTGGCATAATATATTATAGTTTTATTAGTAAATGTTAACTTTGTGACCGTCTAAGGTTTTCGCAATTATTACTCATTATAATAAAACACTTTATTATAATGAATATCGCGTATAATATTATTTTATATAGTAATTTTACGTAATCCTTTTAAAGCGTTTTATTTGTAATCACTTCGGTCGAGCGTTATCACGTTAAAATTCGTAATATTTGGATGCTCATACCGTTTTACGTACGTAGCTTATGAGAAATGAAGGGTACCGTACAAGAAGCGGCCAAACAGCAAAACCAATAACCAGATAAAATCGCTAATTAAGTATTTAAGTTAGAATAAAACAATTTTAAACGGATTAGATCGCGTATATTATAGATTTTTGTTTTTCCTGACGTTTCGAATGCTTTGCAGCATTCGTGGTCGCAGGATGACTAAGGTGACAGGCGTCGTTACAGATTTTAAAAGGTTATTTTATTTTATTTACCGTACAATTTAATCAAAAAATTAGTTTCGATGCACGCAGTAATCACTCACAGTGTCTTGATGTTTTTTAGTGCGGTATGTTGTTTGGGACTTTATTATTTTAATAACTGGATTCCAAACAAGTGGTACCTGCCAACCATCTTCTCTATTAAAATTAGGATGTTTTTAAATTTCAATAGCCTCACGAAATATTCTTGGTACATATCGGTTCTCTTTCGCGAGGACTTCAGGTTGGTCAAAACGAAGATAGTGGTTGGGTTTGCCTAAGGCATGTTCACACACTGCAGACTTTGTGGAGCGTCTATGCTTGACGTTAGCTATATGCTCTTTTATTCGGGCGGCTATGCTACGCTTTGTTTGCCCTATGTATGACAAACCACAATCACAGTCAATCTTGTAGACCCCTGCATCTTGTAAAGGTATGTGACATTTCACCGGTTTTAAAAGTTGGCTGATCTTCTTATGCGGCTTGAAGTAGGTTTTTATAGAAGCACGCTTCAAGATGTGACCAATTTTGTCGGTGACTCCCTTAATGAATGGTAAAACAGCGGGTCAAAGTCAAAGTCAAAGTCAAATATTTTTATTTCAAATAAACCAAATATTGGCACTTATGAAACGTCAGAATCTAAGTTGCACGGTTCCAAATAGTTGATCTATGGAGAAGAGCCGGCAAGAAACTCCATAGATACTCTTTTAAAATAATTGAGATTACGATGTTGAATAATACAAATTAAGGTAAACCATATAAAGAGCATTATGTAGGCCAATGTATAAAAAAAAAGACATACTAATGTAATATAATCATTATTCGCCATGGCAGTTAATGGCTGACCAGTCCCAACAGACGGCACCCGTTCACGAGCATGACGCATGCATCAGCATCGCTTAGCTCAACCATATTTTAGGGAACCGAACGACCCGATACACAACGCCACCGCCAGCAAGACATTTTAGTGAGCATGACAGACACCAGGCCAAAGGCAAAGGGTACTAAATATATAACATTAACGGCTACATGATGCTCGCACATTTACAATTTTATGATTAATTAATAATGTCAAAATATTATTAGAATGTAAATTGCAGTCATTAAATCAAACATAGGAAAATAATTTATATAATAAATATAGAATTCAATTTTAAATAAGTCAAATTAAATGTCAAGATGTCAATAAAAAGATAAAAAATAAGTCAAGTAAATGTCAGGATATCAACAAAAAAAAAAATCTACAATTTCTGTGTAGACGGTAAAGCATTGATTGAGAATAACAACACGTCAATCATGCGAAAATTATACATTATAAAGCGCCAGAGGGTCGCAGTGTGCAGGAGGGAAACGTTTGCCAGACATCGCTATCGTCGATGTAATGATTTATATTATAGTAGGCTTTCGAAATTAAAATGCGCTTAATCAATGATTTGAATCTTATTTCTGGTAAGTCGGTAATACTACATGGAATTTTGTTATAGAATCTAATACTGTTTCCCATAAACGACTTGCTGGTTCTGCTAAGTCTAAAGCCAGGTACAACCAACTTGTTCTTGTTGCGAGTATTTAAGCTGTGCACGTCACTTTTCTTACTGAAATTTGCTATATTTTTGCGGATATACATAATGTTTTGGAAAATATATAAGGATGGTAGAGTAAGAATGTTTGTTTCCTTAAATAGTTCCCGTAGTGACTCACGAGAGTCTAGGTTATAGATAGCTCGCACTGCTCTTTTCTGTAATATAAAAATAGACTCAACATCAGCAGCCGAGCCCCACAGTAAAATTCCATAAGACATAATACTGTGAAAGTACGCAAAATATACTAACCTAGCTGTAGCCACATCCGTAACCTGTCTAATTTTCCTAACGGCAAATGCAGCAGAGCTTAGTTTGCCTGAAAGTGCCTTTATATGGGGTCCCCATTGCAATTTTGAGTCTAAAGTAACACCCAAAAATACAGTTGAGGAGACCAGATCTAATTCTTTTCCGTCAAGTTTTACTTGTGACCTTACATGGGTCACATTTGCTGTAGAGAATCTTAGACATTTGGTTTTTTTTGCGTTTAATAGAAGATTATTCGCCGAAAACCAATCAGATATCTTATGAAGTATATCATTGGATTCTATAAGATGGCTATCCTTTCTATTTACTTTAAATATAAGTGACGTGTCATCAGCAAACAAGACTATATTCGACATTGTATCGTTTATCATGTATGGCAGGTCATTTATATAGACCAGAAACAAAAATGGCCCCAAAATTGATCCTTGCGGTACCCCCATTTTAACGTGTGTGCCTGTTGATGTGACGTTTTCAATTTCTACTCTTTGATCCCGATTTGACAAATATGAGCTTACAAAATCAATAGATCTACCTTGAATTCCGTAGTACTTAAGTTTCAGAATGAGGGTGCGGTGGTCCACGCAGTCGAATGCTTTAGACAGATCGCAGAACACGCCTAAAGCATCATGTGCATCCTCCCAGGCCCCTAAAACGGTTTTAATGAGAGTGGACCCAGCATCCTCTGTAGATCGTCCCCGCGTAAATCCAAACTGATTGTCATGAAATATCCTATTTCTGTTAAAGTGTGCTGCCATTTGATTTAAAACTAGTTTTTCAAAAATTTTGCTTAAGGTTGGTAGCACAGATATTGGCCTATAATTTGATGCATTATTTAGGCAACCAGCTTTAAAAATGGGTACAATTTTGCTGGATTTCATGAGATCGGGAAAAGTGCCCTCTGCGATGCAGGCATTAAATATTGAAGCCAAAATTGGCGCAATATTAGTTATAACAGATTCGACGGCTTTCGTTGACAATCCCCATAAGTCCTCAGTTTTTTTAACTACTATTGTTTTAAATGTTTTAATTATATCACTGTCTGTCACAAAACTAAATTCAAAGACAGGTACATGTAAATCGACATTTTTCTTTAAGAATGCCTCTGCTGCTAAGGGTGACGATGGAAGGTGATTAGTAGTCTCTATTGGAATATTAGTGAAAAAGTTTTCG
Organism: Diloba caeruleocephala; assembly: GCA_947459985.1. Lineage (NCBI taxonomy): Eukaryota > Metazoa > Arthropoda > Insecta > Lepidoptera > Noctuidae > Diloba > Diloba caeruleocephala. Next base: position 3,047,117 of record OX381605.1, on the reverse strand, counting down.
AGGAAATTTGCGACTACAGACTTATCTGAAACTAGTTTGTCATCGATATTTAAACTAATTGCACTGTCACTGAATCTACCATCACTAGTTTCAGCATTAATTATTTTCCATGTCGTTTTTATTTTATTATTCGACTTTTTAATTTGGTCACTAATATAAGCAGCTTTTGCTTGCGTACAAACCTTTTTAAACATTTTAGAATATTTTCTAACGTAGTTATGGAAATCAATATTAGGTATATAAGACTTTTTGTCATATAATTCGTATAGGACATCCCTACTGCGTCTTATACCCTTTGTTGCCCAGACACTGAACGTTAATTTTGGTTTTACATGAATTTTATTTACTTTGCATGCTTTCTGAAACTCATTACATAGTGTATTAAATAGGGTACGGTACATTTCATTGGGATTGGTATAATGCGGCTTTAGAGTATGAAGTTGAGAAGCTAGATTTTTACTAAAATTTTCTAGACTTCTTTTGGTTAAATTTCTACAATGTATTATTTTGTGCCCTTTAACTGCATTATAGTTTATTTTAACAATCTGGCACTTATGATCCGATCGAATGCCACTAATCAGTCCCTTATCTCTTATTTTAAAGTTTGTTATAATGTTATCTATACAAGTAGCTGAGGTAGGTGTCACTCTAGTCGGCTCTGAATACAAAGACTTCAAGTTAAATGACCTAAATAGGGCTATAAAGTTATGTTTATCTATCGTATCTATTAGAATGTCTATATTAAAATCTCCACAAACTAATATCTTTTTGTCAATTTTAATTTTTCTAAGTACATCCTCCATTGTTAAAAGGAATAGAGATGTATTAGAAGAGGGAGGCCTATAAACACATAAAATGACAAACTCCTCCGTCTCTGCACACGCGAGCTCACAAACTCGTTCAACAGAGAGGTCGCAAATATCTAGTCGTTCTTTAAATTTCAAGTGTTGTTTCATCATAATTAATGACCCCCCACCTTCTGCTGACACTCTATGGAACGAACTGGCTACTTTAAAATTATTTATACATAAAATCATTTTATCTGCCTTTAGCCATGTTTCTGTTAGGCATAAAATATCCACATTATATTTCTCAGCAAATAATTCAAGATCTAAAATTTTGCCAGAGAAGCGATTAATATTCTGATGTGTCAGTGTTAAATAATGACAATCCTTCTCTGTTGTCACACACTTAAGTTTAAATTATTAGTTTGTCTGACCACATTAGGATTAGTACTACTACTAATTAGAGTGGAGGTTGGAGATGACTTCGTCATACTACTTATGACTGAGTTCGTCGGTCGTCGGTCGTCGATCAACCGCGGTGGGTTTCGGGCGGCTTCTGCGACGGGGATATGGAGCTTTCAAATTGTTATTTTGAAGAACTTGCTTCACATGGTTAAGTTCCCTTGCCAGATGGTCGGCGTCACAGATGCCATGTGCTCTCTGTAACAAAGATTACAAAATCTTGATAGGCTTGTATATGTTTCAGCCTGTCCATTCATTTTATATTGGTCTAAGGTCCACACACACATACTTTGTACTGCCCTTTCCGGTAGGCGGTGCCACCTGTCGGATCCTAGCATAGATGTAAACCATTGCCTCGACCAACAAAAATATCGAGTTCTAACCGCCGACTTATCGTAAGTGACAATTCTTAGAATTTGCTTTTTTTATCGTAAGCCCCATAGTTTACGACACAAGTTTCAGTACAAAGCATACGAAGCCAGCGCTAGTATGCTATAAAAAACAGTATAAGTGTTATGTAACTGCATATTATATACCTCGCATATATACTCGTATGACAGAAAATATCAGATCAGAAAACATAGCAAAAAGGGGCTGATTGCTACAGTGTGCTCCTAACGTATTTGACAAGTTGATTGTATGTAAAATGATATTTGTAAACAGTAAGAAATGATTTATTTGACACACTGTTTTATTCGTTATTACGTTTTGTAACTTATATTTAAGAAGTATTTTGATGTTTTAACTGTGCAAATGTTTTTGAGCACCTGGTAATCTTTATACTTCTCTTTTGTAATAGGTATTTCTACCACATAACTTATTACCTAATAAGAACTCATTTTGTGATGTCCTATTTTAAATCATATCGTCTTTTTCCTGCCTGTGATGCCATGCATGTGATTCATGCTTGGTGTAGTCGGCTGCTGCCTCCGGGTTACGGGTTCGATTCCCGCACGCAATAAATATTTGTATGATCTGCAGGTGGTTGTCTGGGTGTCATGCACCCACGACACAGGAGACGTCCTAGAGGGGCAAAAAAAAAGTGTCGCTGAATAAAATATTTTTTTGGTTTTTAATTTTTTATTCCATTATAGGACGGGATGGAAATGAAGTTTTTTTTCATATAAACCCGATCAAGATGAGAGAATTAGGATGTGTCCAAAAGAGAAATGGGAATTTGTCAGGCACACTCAAATCTTTCTACCCAATCGTCTAGGATTTTTACTCATACTTCGGCCCATATTTGTGTCGTTCTCCACGAGTGACCATGTACAGAAAATGTTATCGTGACTGAGTTAAGTTTGTGTCGATGTGCCCCTTCTATTCATGTACCCTTCAAATGTGATTATCAAATACCAAATAGTCAAGCTATAACATAGTACTAAAAGCGGATCAGACGAGAAGGCGGCGCGAGTCATACGGAATTGATAGCCGTATCGGATATTTGTTTATAGTTTGATTTGATTTTAATTCATTTCCATTGGATAGAAAATAAAGTCGCTATGTGAGCTTAGAACTACGTATTGAGATCACCCATCCGCCTATCAAGAGGTGGTTATAACAATGTACTGATTGATCACTGTAGATAAGATAACCTCTCAAATGGCTAAATCCGTGGGCTATATTATGTAAAGCATTTACAGGCACTTATGTATTGTTAGTTGTAGTAATGTTCACACTTTTTAAATCATGTGTTACAATATTTATGAGTAAGTTCATTGTTTTAAATGAAGGTTATGTGAGTAGGTACCTACAGCTTGGAAGAGTGAACTTCTTGAAAGCCTACACAAAAAGCCTGATAGCATTTTTATTAGATTTTTTATTGATTTATCATGGCAACTTTAAGTTGACCAATCCCAACAGACTGCATCTGTTCGTGGGAATGACATATCTATCAGTGTCGCTCAGCTCAACCATATTGTAGAGGGACCCAGTAGCCAAGCTCATTGTATACTTTTACTGGTTGAATAACATATAATAATATAAGAATTTAATTGAAAACATCTCGCTTTATGTCCCTGATCCGATCTTGCCCCGCCTTTTGTCTGACGCCGATGCCTTTATCTTCCTAATAATGAATACAAGTACACTTATTGATTAGGATAAATATTTTTATACCTAAAATATATATTAAAATTAAATAAACATAGGGTGAGTTGCATTAGCATAATCATTTTGCTTGCATCGGAATGCGTTTTCTATGTAAATATATAATAAAATTGAATGATTAAACGTTTTAAATAATGATTCTTTAATTTTATTTGAAACAAATTTACTGCGTTGAATAAAATTCCTGGATATAATACAAGGAATGTGGGGCCACATTGACCTACCTAGATCCAAGGTTTTAAATACGTAATACCTACAAAAAAAAAAAAAACCAAATTAGCGCATAAGCAATACGATCCTTAACAGGATCAATAGCAAATGATGAAGAGCACGGACAAGGGCATTTTGTGGACGGCAGGAGAAGACTGCTGCGCTTTTGGTGGTGTTCACTTTGATCCGCTACTTCTTGAACCACAGAGCGTTGCCTGAGGTTTAGAGTAAACGATAGCTTTTGGGGTTTGTGCCGGAATAGTAGATGGCCGTGTATTCGGCGAAGAGGGCTAATTTGGAATTTCCTCGTTATAGGAATATCGCGGGTTTACAGCATGAATAGGAGCGGAATGAGCACGGAACTTTCAGGAACTCTGACTCTAATATGATGAGGGAACGAGGTCCTCAATGCGATAGCGAAAGCTGTGATTTAACAGGGTCTCGAATGATGAGCTCGAGATGTTCAGTTTATATATAATGAACCGTTGTGCCAGACCTTGACTTTCGCCACACCGAAGAAGGGCATTTCCGTCATCAGACCACACGAATCCGGCGCTGTAATGTTCAACTACGCTGTTCTTCGTTCATATAGTTAGTGACCAACCTTATGTCAGAGCTGTTCAAGCCGTCTAAAGGCCTCCGACTTGGCTTACCGACTGCCGCGTGCCCTCCGAAGCACTGAGACGCTCAGTTCAAATATCACTTTGCGGTCACCCATACGTAGGCTGACCGCGCCAAGCGTTGCTCAACCTTGCCATCGTTAACCGATCAGCGAGTGCAACTGGCTATGAGCCCCTCAATCATGCTTTTAACACAATGACTTTTGTGTCTACCTTGGCAAGGTAACTTGTTCGACGGTTAGTGTGTCTGGGGTGCATTGAGATTCTAGGTAGCTAAGCATTCTGATTTTTCGTCATCTTTAAAGGCCTTTGGATGGGGCATAGAAACCACTGTATTGGACTTGAGTTTGCGTTGCAAGTGCCAAAACGCTTGGTGGGTGGGCTCTAAATTGCCCAACAACCTATTCCAGCTAACCACTCGGACCTCTTGTATACGCTTCTTTACAGCACGCTGCAAATGACACATTTATAGGCGATTGATTCGCAGGGAAAAGCGTCCTACGCACTGACGGCTACGTTCTCCGTCAACCAACAGTCAACGTCCCAACAGTGCACGCGCATCGCCCGGCAACCAAAACTGCCGTGAGCATTCGTTCACTACGGACTACATGACTGGTGAGGGGCTCGAGGGCGCCTAGCGTGTCTGTGACTATCTGTGGCAATCGGGAATTGAGTCTAAGTGTGTGGACAAAGTGTCCTTCAGTAAATCATCACTTTGGTCTGAGCGGGTTGTCCTGGATCCAGGGCGCCAAATCGGGGAGCTAGGTCTAGGATAACAGGACGGTGGTTGAAGTCAAGCTCTTGTATCATCTCTATACAGCACAGCCTTTTATTGACGTTGGGCCCCTACAAGAAGGCTACCACTATAGGTGACTGGGAGCAACACTGGTGTGAGTAGCTTGGGGTATTGAGAGGTCATCAGACATCAGTTTTACCAACGTGCGTCTCGAAGAATAAGCGGGCTTCCTCATTATAAAGATGTTATAAAGCCGTTAGACACACCCCGAGTACATAGCCCCCTCTGATCGGTCAATTAAGGCAAGCCCAAGTTGAGAGTTCTGCGGGCACTTATGGTGTCCACTTTACGTCCACGGATAGCCAATAAAGACAAGCTGAGGCCCTGACCGACTGTCGGGAACACTCGGATACGTCGATCGTGTCACCACTCGCCACAAGCTGCCCTGCGGTTTGTATGCTTCTTAATAGATCTCCGTATGATACCTATACTTCTTTTGTATCAAAAGGATGAGACGGCTTGTCTTATCTGCCTTAAGGAATTGAGCTTATCCTATGGTGAGATAACTACTGCCCCAGAGGGGTATTTGAGGGTTTTTTTACTATAGTATTCGTAAGATATGAAAACAACTATTTTCCTACTAGGTAGGTAAATCATTCAATTATATTAATAGAAATAAAAAACATTCCATATTCGATAAATTCGATTTAGCAATTCGTAAAAAGATTCGCGTCTTGTCGGGTGTCCTACGACACGTGACACCTTCGTCTTTTTCGCCTTTTTAAGAGTTCAGTTTAGCCGCGAAATTGGAATAGTGTTAAAGTGCGGCCCCTGAGTGAATACATTCCTGACATCTGATAAATTAGTCTAGTTTCTTTTATGTGAAAGATTATTTTTTTATAAATAATGGAGTATTTTAGGATTATTTTTATATTTTAAATAGTTTAGAGCTAAATTTAAATCTCTACAAATACATAAAATTTAAGTGTCTGTTTGTAATGTCAAATAACAGCTTTTTACTCAATGCAACTGAAAGTATATACGGCATCTACAACAAAAAACTATTTTAATTTTTTTGTCTGTCTGTTTGTTCCCCTAATCTCCAAAACGGGTGGACCGATTTTGACGGGACTTTCACTGGTAGATAGCTGATATTATAAGGAATAACTATATAGGCTACTTTTATTTTAGAAAAATAATTAGGGTTCCGCGCAAAAAGCTAAAACCCAAAAAAATCTATGTACATAGATACTAATTCTAAATCCTTTACTTTTTTTTTCAAATCTCAAAATTTATAACATTAAATTACTAAATGTTTTATACATAATTAAAACTAAAAATATACATTCTATACTACTATATAACTAAACTAACACAATATATATACAAATTAAATTACTAAATGTTTTATACATAATTAAAACTAAAAATATACATTCTATACTACTATATAACTAAACTAACACAATATATATACAAATAAAACTATAAGAAAGGGAGCGCATTATATTATATACATAAATATAAACAGCGGGTGAAACCACGGGACGCAGCAAGTCTTTAATGTAACAGAAACTAGACTAATTAACAGATGTCAGGAACGCATTCTCTCGTCGGCCGCACTGTAGTGATGAATAAGTAATTTATGTTTTTATTTCCAATGCAGCTAGCATCTCACCTCTACGCAGTATTTGCTGCCAAACTTGATGTTTGTACCTACCACACCGAAATCTGTCGACAACCATTATTATAGGGCATCTATAATAATAATAATTGTGTTTATTATTTACGGTTGACTTGCACAATTCTCGAGGCAGATTAGCTTTCATTATTACTTTATCATGCTCAGAGTAGCAAAAAACTTGACAATTATTATTTTGACATCGTTAAAGTTGCTAGACTAAAATAGTGAGCAATGACCTCTTCACCTTAGTTTCTATTACACTTTTTCTAACATCAATGACCACTCATGTACGGCTTGAGCAGTGTGTAACTTAACTAACTTCTACCAACGCAGAACACCATTATTGACCAGTAGACACTAAGGCTGAGATTCAGAAACGAGTCTAAGCGTGAACTTACGCTTCCATATGTCAAAATGCACTACTTACGCCCCTAATTTTGACAGATGGAAGCGTGAACTTAGCTTAGACCCGTTTCTGAATCTCACCCTGAGTACCTACTGATAAAGATAAGGAATTAATCGGTTAAGCGTTATCTGTTTTTAATTTCCTTGTGTAGTGTTTTCCTGTTTTCTGTTCATAGGACAGGCAAACCCTTTAATAAAAACATAAAATAAGCTATGTTCGAGGCACTAACTATCTATCAAAAAAATTACAGCAAACCATCAACTAGCTACGCTTAATTCCTCACGCATAGCAGATATTAGGTTGAAATTGGTAGGATTAAAACTGGTACAAAAACTGCAAACCATTTAGAAAGGACAGTTAGACTCTTGTTTAAATGTAGAGCACTAGCTTATCTATTTATAAAATAAATAAGGGCCGTGTCGTAAGCTAATAAAATTACATCTGTTAAATTGCTCATCATTTAGGTATACATACAAGGAAGAACATTTATATAAGCTAAAAACAATAAAGGGCCAAGGATTGAGCCCTGCGGCACGCCCTCATTGACTATTTATAGAACACGAAGAGGTGGCACCACTTATTGCTGTCAAAAATATAATTTAGAAAAAACTAGAATAGCGTAATAAGCTCAACGAAGTTAAAAGCCTTGGCAAGGTCACAGAAAATGCCAATAGCATCTTGAGATCCTTCCAGTATTCGACAATTTGAGTGACTAGTTATGTTCTCGCATCCGTAGTGAACCTACCTTCCAGAAATCGAAACCGTGACTATGCTATATAATTAATCCCGTCAAATTAAAATGTAACATCATCATCATATCAGCCAAACAACGTCCACTACTGATCAAAGGCTTCCCCATAGATTTCCAAAATTGAGTCGTAATTTTGGGGGGATTTTTTCAGTACGCACGTCACGCTTGGCAACTTATGCCTTTTCTTTTTAGTCTCTTAGTCGCCTTTTACGACATCCACTGGAGTAGATGGAGTGGTGTTATATTAAGAATATAGTTATTATCCGGACACCATACGAAGATCACATTTGATTAAGCAGATTTTGCTTAGTGCTGTGAGCACAGACCACATTGGCAAATCCATGGGAACACAAACAAGAATATCAAAACAGCTACTTTACTGGTAACTTCCGGCCATTACAATTTGTGGTCTTACTTCGTAACCATTGTATTTGTCATTTCTGTAATATTTACTAATAAAATATATTCGCGTATTACTTATTAAGTTAACTGAGAAACACTAGAATACGACACCAGGATGTTGTCTAGAAAAACGTTGATTTAAAAGTCGGAATTTTACTGTCGTTTCTTGATGTTAACTCTAAGTTTAATGACAAAGCTGTCTTCCTAATAGATTTAGAGGATGATTATGATAACTATAAATCTTGAAAACAAGTGCAAAATCTTGATTATCATTTATACTGTAAATTCAGAGGAATTAATGAGCATAAATAATGAACTTTACCGCTAGATACCCATATCGGTTGTCTGTGTATTCGATATTAGCTCACGCTTGACTGATAACAGCACGATTGATACGTGAACTTTCACTAGGTTTCCAGTGCCTAGGTTCCCTAGTTCGCTGACCGTGACCGGAGACCGAAGAAAGCTATAAGCTATTAAGAAAGTAAATACTTGGTGAAACATTCTGCTCTTAATACCGGTAACTAAGCTAATTTCAAAGTCTAAAGCAGATTTTTTTATTGTGTAAAATGAAATGCGGTACAGATCAATTATCCCGTTTAGATATACTTAGTACAGATCTATTAATCCTTGATCGGTTGTGACTTTGTAACACTCCATTGCGTTGCTGTTACACAAATAAAGACCTGTTTTGAGCGTGACAATTAGCCTTTACCATCGCCCTTAATCCATTACGAATGCCGCGTTATGCCGGCTTCATGATGTTATTGTACGGTATTGTCAGTCGCCCACCGAACGGACTTCGTTTTAAGAGTTTCTATCACTGTTCATCGCCCTCTCGCTGCTTATGTAACCAGGCGACTCCCAAATCTATTATACCGGTCGTGTAGCATTAGTTTATAATTTGTGTTACGTATCCGGACACAGGAAGTAGTTTATACAATTTTCATTTCCAATTAAATATAAACGAATAACAACATTATTTTTTTGATTATTTATAATAAAATAAGCTCAAGTGTTACAATGTTAAAACGGGTGCCATTATACTAAAACGGTGTAAAATAGAGTGGCAATAGCAAAAAGATAAGTGTCAACCGTTGGTTGCGTTCGCTCACGTTACGATATAAGCCTACGGAGGGAGCCGCGCCGCTGCATTGCCACTCCCACTGTCTCGACACAACGCCGCCCAGCATGGGGAGAAAGGTAAATTAATAAAACAAATTTATTATAATAAAACACTTTTAAACGGATTAACGTTTATCAAACATTTTGCATGGTCCTGTAAAGTGTTTTATTATAATGTGTAATAATCGCGAAAACCTAAGAAATTACTAAACAAATTAATTATACCAAATAATTATGAACAAAGTCCTATTATTTGTAAATTGCTGAAATATAATGTATCTCTCTTTGTTCACAGGTAATATTAGCGGTCGTTTGTTGGCTGAATTTAAGCCACGCACTTGGTGATAAAAGCACTGTGTCAGCAGTCAAGGATAATGAAAGTGCAGCGAGTGCTCCGCGACTGTACCGGAACGTTCCCTTCGGAGTGTACGCTAGTTCCGCGCCCTACGCTTCCTACTCGTTTCATCTGCCGCAGTTTATCGCTACGCCCAAAACTGCTGCCTCTCAAGTCGCCCCAGTGAAGCAGAAGCCAGTGAATCAAAACATTAACACTTACTTAATGGATTCCTACGGAAACAAATTCACGGAAACTCCGCAGCTAGCGTCGTATAAATCTGCATTTCCTCAGCAATATGTGTCTCTTCAACAGAATCTACCAGAACATTTGGCACAGCCGCTAGTCGCCACCTCGCCTAACTTCCAATTCAAGCAGTCAGCCCCGCAAGTGTTTTTTGGTGCACCCTACAGAGTGACAGCTCTACAAAGTCCAGCTCCGACTCCTACTAATCATTTCCCCAGTTTCGGACAACACTTGTTGTATGCTGAGAAAGTTCAAAGTTTAGCGCCCACTTCGAATGTGCATAATCACGCTTTTGGAGCCCCGTCGGCCCAGCATCAATCACCAAACAATAAACCCGTGTTCACCAAAACACAGTCGCATGTGCAATACAATAATAACAAAAATGAACCGCAATTTCAAAGGCAGCAAGAGTTGCCGCAAATAATTGTTGGGAAATCCAAGTTCCAAAATGTTCAAGAAACATCACATGTACCTCACAGTGAAGTAAATTTCCAGCGTATTCAAGAAATACCATACACTGCTCATGGTGACTCTAAGCTTCCACGAGTGCACGACACATCACATGTTTTCCATGACCAAGCCAAATTCCAACATGTACAAGAAAGACCACAAGCGCCTCAAGACGATGTGACGTACCAACGTATTCAAGAAATACCGCAGGTGAGTCACGGTGAAGCACCATTTCAAAGGTTACGAGAAGCCCCTCAAGTCATTCACATAGAACATACATATGAACGTTTACAAGAGGCACCAAAACACCAAGTACAAAAATCTCATGCATCCCATAACGATAAAGCTCAACTTCAAGCTGCTCCTGCCAAACAAACAACGATAACATACGTTAATGATATAAATGGTAAGTCATCTACAGTGAAAGTGAAAACTAAACCGCTACCTCTGTTAGACTTAACTCTCCTTGAGCCTTTAACGTTTGCTAATCCTCTCGTTCCTCAAGTGCAACACTTTTTACCTAGAATAAACCAAGCGACATACCAGAAGTTACCAGAGGCTAATATCGACGGTATCAAGAACTATCAAAAAGAATTTGTCATTCAAAAAACAATGTCATATGATAGCGAAAACATCAGTCAAAATCCACAGAAGGATGCTCCTAAAAAGAAACAGAAGAAACCAACACAGTCGAATAAACATGCTAAGAAGAATGATGCTCCGAAGACAACGACCGTAACGTATCATGAAACTCTCGATGGTGCTCCGGAAATAGTATATGAAATCAATACGCCTGGACACAAGGAAACTTACAAAGAAAAAGCAGTGACTTACAACAAAGAGACCCAGTCTGAACCAGTTCACTATAGTTATGGGTCTAAGTCCGAAAAGGATCCGGTGAACTACAGCTATACACATACGTCAAAGGAGCCAGTACAGATAAAGGAAGTTCACTATCACGGCAGTGGTCAAGGTCCGTCACACCTTATTTATAATTTCAAACCTGAAGAACAAAATAAAGAAGAACAGGTGCATAATACTGCACCCCAGACTGACTCCGAAAATCATAAAGATTCTTCTCAGCAAACGGAGAGCGATGGTCCAGGATATCATCACCATCACACCGAACATTATCAACATCATCCTAAATCTTCTAGAGAACATAACGAACCAACCCATAAAGAACAAGAACACTATCACAGGCCGAGTGAGGAAAACCAACACGAGTCGTTGCATGCTGACCCTTCAAAATATTACTCTACGCCGGGTAGCCAGCAGACAGGGCAACATTACGAATTTGAGCCGATAACGAAGGAATACGAAGAAGACATACGTCTGCTCGCTAATGCTCAAATAAAGGTGGACCCAAGTCAGCACGTGCATAACACAAAATCCACATCACAGTACCATTCACCACCCTCTCAACGTGACGAGCAGTCACACCCACCGCACCGACATCAACATTCTTCTCCTCAAAAGCATACCCATCCATCAAGAGTTTCACAAAGTCATCATCATAACTCAGGTCCGCATTTGGAATCGCATAATACACCTGCAGCTCATGTTCATGAAAAATCTAAACGCGTTATAATTCAGGAAGAAGCCCCGGATGATAGGCAAATATTTAGAGAACAAATGAATGAAGATGCGGTTAACAACGAGGAAAACAGCGAAGAAGATTTTGAAAAGTCGTATAAAGATGCTGCCGTTGGTTTTCCTGCCTATAGCCAAGAGGCTTTAGAAGCGGCAGAAAAAGACATTTTCGATCCTGAAAGTTACGGAGTTCCACCCGATCACGTCGAATACAACATTGAACAAACTCCATTTCAACAATATCAGGAAGATGGTGACGCTTTTCCTAAAGAAACCCGCGCTAGCTATAAGGATTCTAGAGACAGAATGAAGGAAGATTACTACACGGATTACTCAATTAGCAAACCAGAAAGTTTACTCGACCGCTACCAGAACAAGCTGGGCTATTATAAGTTGTATAAGCAACAAAAGCCAGATTATTATGTGTCCGATGGAGACAATAATGATAAGAAAAAACATAAAGTCGCCAAGTACACGGTGTCACCTGCATTCGACTTTCCCTCGATAAAGGAGGAAAAGGGGAAATCATATTACGGTCACAATAAGCCTCAACAACAGTTATACGAATACGATTATTCCAAAGGAACGCCGACGACACACGACAGCTCAGCGTTTGCCTCTCGACCATACCAAAGATATAAGAGTAAAACAAACTTCGTAGAACCACAGTACCAGTACGGCTTCGAGCCTATTTCTATACCAAAGCTTCTCGATAGCGAGTTAGCCGCGATGGCGAGCAACCATAGTCCCGAAAGTGAAAAGCCGGGTATGAGAAAAAAGGTTTATAAAGAAAACTGGTATATTAAGAAGACAAGCACATCAGCTGGGGCGCCAGCTAGCTGATAAGACTTATTTATTATTGTATTTATGTTAATAGTTGTTGTTATAGTAAATTAATAAAATGTTAAAATATTCTAATATTGTTTGTTTATATGACACTAGCTGAGACCCGCGGTTTCACCCGCTGTTTAATATGAAAGAAATCAGATATTTGATTATTTAAACGTATACCTAGGTAGGTATATTGGATTTTATTACTTATATTTTTCTTATATAAAAGTAGCCTAAGTTATTCCTTATAACATCAGCTATCTGCCAGTGAAAGTCCTGTCACAATCTGTCCAGCGGTTTCGGAGATTACCCTGAACAAACAGACAGACAGACAGACAGACCGACAGACAAAAAAATTTATAATTGTTTTTTTGTTATATGTATCGTATATACTTTCATATGCATTTAGTAAAAACCTGTTATTTAGACATTACAAACAGACACTTCAATTTTATTTATTTGTATAGATAATTTGACTCAGATTTAAGAAGTTCAACGAAATCAAGAGTTCTTAAGAGCAGCTGGAGCTATTTCTTCAGCGTTGCGTAATTAAACTTTCGCTATCTACCAATATATTACGTGACGCTAACAATTTTTTGTGTCACTTGTTGCTTCCATTGGTAAATAAAAACTATGTTGCTCTAGTCAGTAAAATCAGCCACCGTGGAATAGGCAAAAAGTTCCGAGTTCGATTTCGCATGCTAAGCAGCCGGATTCGGATATCATCGACTACAGCGCTGAGGAACATTTTATTTCCTTTTTATTGTAAAGACTAAAATAACAACACTAGTTAAAATAGATCAGTCCGTTATATTTATGATGATAAAAAACATTCCTGAATCCCAGTTCCTTCCGTATCCGGTAATTACAACGTATGTCGGTCCTACATTGATTTCTTGAGCCGGAATCAACATAATGATCACGCGATGAATGTAGGCATGCGAGAACAGTTTTTTACCGACCAGGAGCAGAGTGAGTGGAAGTGTATGGTTCGAGAAGCGCACGCATGTTGAAATATGCCTACATCATCTCATGCGCATAAGTCACACACACTGCGCAGTGTAGGTACCTGACTAACACAGCTTCAGAAGCCACCCACTTCATTTTATACGAATAGCAGGTCCTCTTTTAGTTTGAATTTGCTATACCTGTACTTATTATTTATATATGGCCGTGTGGTGCTGGCTTAGAATGCCACCACCCCATCTCCTCCCATGGGTGTCGTAAAAGTCGACTAAGGGATTAGCCGAAGGATGGGCAGCAGCGTCCTTCGAGTACATTAACAACTCAACTGCGATCGCCAACCCGTCTGTCAAGCGTGGCGATTATGGCAAAACTCCCCAATGAGCTCACAACACATCCATATCGGTCGTTGTGGTGATCTTTGGGGGAGGCCTTTGTCCAGCAGTGGACTTCATTCGGCCGAAATGATGATACCTGTACTTATTTACAACTGTTTAAATAGCAGTTTGTATGAACTGTTGAGCTCTGGAAAACATGATGGTCTTGTTCTATTACAACTATACAAACTATATTAAAACACTTTTAAACGGATTAAATCGATAGAGATATTAGATTTTTGTTTTCGTTACGTTTCGAACACAAGCATTCGTGGTCGCAGGATGACTGAAAACGCAAATCGATATTATCCTTGACGTAATCAGTTTAAGTAAGTAGTGTAAGTTTTAGCCGCAGGATGGGCAGCAGCGTCCTTCGAGTACATTAACAACTCAACTGCGATCGCCAAACCGCCTGCGTGGCGATTATGGCAAAACCCTCCAATGAGCCCACAACACATCCATTATCGGTGGTTGTGGTGATCTTTGGGGGAGGCCTGTGTCCAGCAGTGGACTTCATTCGGCCGAAATGATGAATCAGTTTAAAAGTGTTTTATTATAATGTGATAGTGAGTATAATCGCGAAAACCTAAGTTACAACCTAAGTTAAAAAAACTTAAGTTTGTCGGCGTAGTATTCTTATTGCCGCTTATTATAGTAGTATCTATCGTAACAAAGAAGGACTCATAGACGGAGATATATCGAAATATTTTGATTAAAAGCAAAAATATTTCGAAAACGTTATACAGAAAAGCGAGATCCAAGTATCTTGAGTAATTTCTTAAGCAAGAATCGATTATACGCTGACAAGATGCAGGCGCTAACTAAATGTGAAGAAATAAGCAAAAACCTCGCTTCGTTCATAGATATTGGTTTTACTTTTAAGACCAATCAGCGTTTTAATAAATACATTCTTAATTCAGTGACGACATTCAATTACTGATAATCATATTTAAATAAAACTTCAGGTATTTGTATTTTATTAATTCAATACTGATAGGTACTTAACATTATCTATAACTTCACAAACCGCATGAGAATCATGACCTCATTCGAAGCTATGTGACTAGTAACATAACATAAATAAGTGTGTATATAAATTCGAAACATTTCTAAAACTTTTTTTACCTCTAGAGAGACTATGAACATTAGCGATGACGGTAAAAAAATAAATTATAAATATTTATTTATCCTAAATGGTCAGTGGCCTTGACACTTGTTATTTTACAAGCCTTTCCATCTGCTATCTGACTTTCCTATTCGTTTCTGTGTCGGTTTCATTTACATTATTTCTCCTGAACAGCTTTATTGTCATGAGGACTGTAGCAATTCCTAAGCCCAGAGCCATAATGGCAACGATCGTAACGCCAGTAGAAATGTGGTTGCCGTGATTAAAACTAAACAGTTCACCGACCAAAGCCACCGGGCGCAGAATTTTGACAACTGGTTCACATCCAGATTCCCTCACGTATTTCGCCCATGTTCGGTTTGCGAACGTCAACTCCCTGGGTTTGGCAAAAGGCCGCCTACCTGGCACTGTTTTGTTCACCATTGTTGTCATATTTCGCAGTTGAGTTTCATTGTAATGACAGTACAGGTGCTTCTTCTTCTTATTTCCTTTGACCACGATGTCTTTGTCAGCGCTTTTAGCTCCAACCAAAACATCTAGGTCTCCCTTTATCATGTTCGCCCAGTCCCACATCTCGGCGATTTTGCAGTCGCAGACGAAAGGGTTACCGAGTAAGTTGAGCGAGTGCAGCTTGGGGTTGTTGGCGAACACTTCGGGATCGATTGTTGTAAGATTATTGTTGCTAAGGTTGATCTTTTCCAAATGGTGTAATCTCTCTAAGAATGCCAAACTCACATCTCCAGATCGAATTCGATTTCCAGCTAGACTGAGGTCAGTTATGTTTTCAGTGTTCTTGAAGGCGTCCACGTTTAGGCAAGTAATATTACAGTTGCTTAGATCAAGGATTGATACTTGAGATAATTGCTTTGGAAAAATGGGTCCCGATGCTGGAATCACTAACGGATTTCCCGCGAGGCGAATCTCTCGCAAGTCCATGTATGTTAAGTTTTTGAAGAAAGCCAATCCGTTCAATGGTCTTTTTAAACCGCAGAATTCTAGTTCTATTGTAGTTAGTTGCGTCAGGTTTCCAAACAGCCCTGCTTCTAGGGATAATAGATCATTACCAGAGAGTACTAGCCTCTTCATTGACGTCATCTTGGCGAAAGTGTCAGGTCCGATAACGGAAAGATTACTGTATCCCATATTAAGGTATTCTAACTTTTCCAGTGGGGCCAATAGTTTTGTGAATACATTTTCCAGTGGGTTGTAAGATATGTCTAACTCTAAAAGATTATCGAAAACATTGAAGTTATCTGGTAAATCGCGAAGGCCACAGTTGCTCAAGAAGAGTCTTTCAAGTTTAGGTAGGGGCTCCAATGCAGCCTGCAATTCTGCTGCAACCAACGGATTTCCTGACAGATAAAGACTTTTCAATCTAGTCGCATTTGTAAATGTTTCGCCAGAAATCGGGCCCTGTATATTGCAATTAGACAGATCCAATAATTCCAGGTGATTGACGCTGTTGCCCAACGTAGCTGCGACATCTAAGTCACGTAATTCATTGTCAGCTAAAATTAGTGTGACCAAATTGGTGCAATTCGAGAACGTGTCTTCTGACAGGGAAGTTAGACCAGATTTCTTCAAGTTCAAATACTCTAGTCTTAGCAGCTTTCCGAGGACCTCCGGCCAGTCTGTATTTGTCAAACGATTACCGGCTAGCTCTAGGTACTTTATGTTTACTGCTAAAGAGAATGCGTTTTCGGATATAGAAGTGAGCTTACAGTCGTTGAGTTTAAGTGTTTCCAGGCTGGTCAAGACATCGAAAATTCCCGCCTCTAATGTTTTGAGAGGATTGTTAGAGAGATCTAATGTTGTAAGCGTGGTGATGTTGTCAAAAAACTGTGGATTGATTGATGATAAGTTGCAGGAACTGATGTCAAGGTATTGCAGCGTCGGGGAGACTAAAAACGCTCCTTCCACGGAAGTTATTGGGTTTTCTTGTAGCTCGACGTTTAGTAGCCCACGAGAGTCCCTGAAACAAAGTACATTTACAATTAATTTGAATTATGTCAGCATTTCATAATTAATTTAATTGAGTGGATGACCAAATGCTTTTTCTGCCGTCCTATAACTAGAAAGCCGTTAAGTCCAAAAAGTAGTTTTCAAGAAACAGCCAAAAAAGGTGGGACGTCGTTATATCTAAAAACACTATGATACTTAAATAATGACTGTTAGACAAATTGCCGTGTGGTGCCGGCTCAGAATGCCACCACCCCATTTCATCCCGTGGGAGTCGTAAAAGTCGACTAAGGGATTAACTGGAGGATGGGCAGCAGCGTCCTTCGAGTACATTAACAAATTAACTGCGATCGCCAACCCGTCTGCCAAGCGTGGCGATTATGGCAAGACCCTCCGATGAGCACACGACACACCCATATCGGTCGTTGTGGTGATCTTTGGGGGAGGCCTGTGTCCAGCAGTGGACTTCATTCGGCCGAAATGATGAGACAAATTATTTACATTTATTTGCGTCCATAATTAGCCTTATTTGTTCAGAAAACTATTTTCAAACATTATTAAGTCTTTTATTTATTTATTTAGCTAATGATTTTAGCTTGTTTTTGGCTCTAATTACTTTGCTTAAAGGTCGCTAACCTTACCTTAACGGCTTTTATAATGTTTGTAACTCAGGAACTATTACTAATATAATCATAGTTCTTAGATCGGAAAACAGAGAATTTAAAACTGTATCACTTTGCATTAAAATGTCACAATCGACCTTCTGAGGGTTAACGGCTTTCTAGTTAATGCTCTGTATCGCAAATGTAATGTTTAAAAGCCTTGAACTTTTTGATAAATCCACCGTTGAACTCACGTTAACATTCAAAGAGGGGTTATTTAAAAAATAAAAAGTATGAGTCACATTCGCGTATTATCGCGCTTTATCATTTCATAATTTCGGCCGAATGAAGTCCACTGCTGGAAACAGGCCTCCCCCAGAGATCACCACAACGATATGGATGTGTTGTGGGTGCATTGGGGGGTCTTGCCATAATCACCACGCTTGGCAGGCGGGTTGGCGATCGCAGTTGAATTGTTAATGTACTCGAAGGACGCTGCTGCCCATCCTCCGTCTAATCCCTTGGTCAACTTTTACGACACCCATGGGAGGAGATCGGGTGGTGGCATTCTTTCATTCATTCTTAGCATTTCGCTTATAAACTGTGACGAGCAAAATAACCAAACTTGAATGATGGGTTGGTAAAGCACAACATCAACCGCATTGTACCTATATGGAGGTACCTAACTGGGTCGTTTGTGTGTGATACCCAGCGACGAGACCTAATGAACGTAAGCATGTAAACGGCGATCTAGCAACGATTTCAATTTGCATTCGTTGTGCGACTATTATCCAATATTGGCACCAGTGCTGGCGGCAATTGGTCTCGCTTCTGGTCCCATAACGAGTTTAAAAGCAATTTGAACAATTTTGTCATCAGTAGGCATTGTGTCCGCGCACGAATGTCAGAGTCGTCTCGCAAACAATGGACGTCCGTGAGAACACAATATAGTATATTATGTGTAAATAAACCAATAATGATATGTTGTGATGAGTCACTATAGGTACTGTAGGTATTTACGTGCTAATCCGAGTATCAGAGATAAACAAGGCGTTAGATATATATTGAACTTCGCAGATGTGAATATGGCGCTCATACATGTATCAATCGTTGTTCACTTCTGGACATTAGGGCTCTCCCAAAATGCACCACATAATTTTAGTCGGCACGGTTGGCGCAGTTGGTAAACGATTGGTTTCCTGCACTATGAGTCGCGGTTTCCATCCTCGTACGGAACAAAGACCTAAGTACATATTTTTAGAATAAATACAGATATTTATTTAGGGTCTAGGTTTTTGTACATGTGATAGTTATGTCCTTAAACTACAGTGTGGGTACACCCATACAGAATAAATACGTCTGTCTATATAAAAAAAACAACTAAATGGTTAATTTTTAGATTTACCCGAAGTTACGGCAACCTGACCAAAGCAACTTTAATAATTTGATGCACATTGGTATGTTAGTAGAAATTTGTCATCTTGTAGCTTTCTTGTAATAGATTGGGTGGGTTCATTATAATGATGTTAGATTGATAAAATTGCTGCTTTAATTTAATAATAAAAATCGACAGTGGTAGTTGGCCGATTTTCTTTTTGATAAAAGAAAATGTCTTGTCTATGTCGAGGACTTTCCGCGGAACCGTCGCTGGTCTATGGAAC
The DNA here is from genome assembly GCA_947459985.1 of Diloba caeruleocephala. Lineage (NCBI taxonomy): Eukaryota > Metazoa > Arthropoda > Insecta > Lepidoptera > Noctuidae > Diloba > Diloba caeruleocephala. The sequence continues at coordinate 3,027,685 of OX381605.1, read as the reverse complement.
TTTCGCCGCCAGAGTTGGGACACCTTACTAATTGGCGTAGACAGGTAGGTCTGGTCTGAATATTGCCTAACCGATAAATGAAGCTGAGCGTGAAGATATAAAAACTACTGTAATTATCACGTTTTGTATTTGTGATAGAAAGTTCACAGATTATTAGTGTATTAAACAAGCAATCGTTTCATATAACTTTAGTTTGTCCTTTTTTCGTTGAAAGACGAATTTGTTTCACAACAAAGAGTTGATGACCGACAATCAAACAAAAATGAGACCTGATTTATTGTGTTTTGGAGAATATCTATCGCCTGATGATGGCAATCTTCAACTAGGTTAGACTGCATTATAGAATCTACTTACAAAAAGGCTTCGGGGTCCACGTAGCTGATATTATTTCCAGATAAATCGATATCTATCAGATATTCTAATCCCTTAAAAGCCTCTCTATCTACCCTCGCTAGGCGATTATCGGCTATCTGCAGTCTTCTCATTTTGATGTCGGCAGGAAACGGCTTCAGATTTGTTATGTTGTTCCCATTCAAGTCGAGGATGTACACGCTCAAACTCAGTTCATCGTAGGGTACTTCTGTGAGGTTGCTCTCCGAGCAGTCAGTAACCCAGTTGATTCTGGAGTAGTGGCAGTCGCATTCGTCAGGACATTCCAGTTCGAAGCTGTCTCCATTGAATCCATAAGTCAAGCCAGTTGCGATCAAGTAAAAAGCAAGTATCGTGCTGTGAGCCATTTTTATTTAAGATTAATAACTTAACAGAGTATAACTTGGATAGCCATTATATCTGAAAAAAGAAAAATAAATAAGGTTACTTATATATTATATTTCTACTGGTGGTAGGTCTGTTATTGCAATAGCCCGGATAGATGGGTAGGTACCACCGCAGTGACAGTTTTTCTACTACCAAGCAGTAGTGTTTTAGCTAGATATTATGACTGTGTTCCAGTTTGAAGGGCACTAAAGCTACTGAATTTACTGGGCCTAATGACCTTCCTAGCGAAAACCAGTATCTCAAATAGTTAACCAGGATTGAAATATGGAGCGGCGTTTCAGTATTTGGCCGTAAGAGATTAAATAACTAATGTCTTGAGGAGTTGAGGTGAAGGGCGCAGTGTCCTGCCACGCAGGACTCGTTTTGGCCAGCCTTACAATTTGTTATAGGCAGGCGTGACGACGGCTACCAGGCAAATGAACGATGATGTCGTCAGTAGATTGAAGAAAAGTTGAAAAGAGTTACTGTTTACATGCTGATTAACGATAATTAACAGTCGCACAGACATGTGAATCGGTATTGTGCCATCAGTGTCGATTCGATAGTGTGATTTGTTATTGTCATCTTTCAGTAAACGAACGTGGATTTAACACGAACGTGGATTTAACACGAATGTGGATTGGACAGTTTATGTACTGAATCTATTTCTGATGGTCTATTCATCGTCTCATTCAAACAATAGATAATCATATGTTTATTGACTTTGCTTAAGTACTCGCTGACACATGATTATTATAATCTATTCGATATCACTTGATTGATTGAGATAAAACATTTCATTTCGGTGGAAAATGACGCTAATCTTTTTTGGAAGTCGCGTTTGATGCTCTGTTCCTAATTAATTTACTTTTGTTCGTAGTAGGGTCGCTTTGAGACGTTACTGGAATTAAAATAACGATTGTGCAAGCTATAGGACTGTCGGGGCAATAACTGTAATGGCCCGCATCCTGTCCAAGCCGGCGCGACGCGTTTCCCGCCAGAATTTTCCAGAAACGACACAATGATGTTAGGTCACGAGATGACTAAACAGTCATAGTATCTTTTAAATTGACCGATGACCCGTTATTTTTTTTTATTGATACATTTCTAGGTAGGTATGGGCTGACCAATATATTCGGTTACTTTTGTTGTTGTACAATAAAGTTCAAGAGATACAAAATGTTATGAAATAGCATCGCACCGGTGTTTCTGAAGTCGATTCATGGTCTTCAAACTGTGGAATAATTGACCTTTGCAGTGTAGTTGATAGTCAATAAATCGGTTTAATTGGTTGATTCGTAAAGTAGCCACGTATAAAGTAGGACGATTCATGCAGTTCTTAAAACTTTTCTAACAATAACATAGGTAGTAACAGGATGCATGAGCAATTTCCACGTGCAATTTGTAACGAAGAGTATCAATCATCCCTCGTATCTAACACAGTAGACCATGATTGGCACAGTACAATGTTCATCGCATTATGCGTATCAATGCAAGAATCTCCAAACAGTTACTAATCAATCTTCAAATACAAATAATAATAAGGGCCACAAATAATAACAAGGGTAGGCAGTGATATTCTAGTTACGTAAACTGGAATTAGTCGTAGAAAGTAGTAATCTATTTCTATATATATATAAATGAATGTTGGTGTGTATGTCCTTTATAGAATCGTAAACTATACATTTGATCATGTCATGATCTTCAGCAAAGTGTTGTGCATGAGCGCACAAAGGTTTCTGAGTTGGTACGACCAATCTTTGATAGATGGCGCCACTATCAGTCCAATGAATTTCATTTCTAAATATATAAAATTAAACGGCGGGTGAAACCGCGGGTCCCAGCTAGTAATATATAAAAATGGATGTTTGCATGTTGCATCTATAAGTATCTATTTGAGATTTATAGACTTGAAAGTTGGCACATATATGTCTTTTTTCATGAAAAGGTTTTTATCTTAGAGTATCTTGTCGTAAGTCGTCACTAGATAGCGCTGAAGCACAACGACTACTACACTGTTCCGTGGTTTAAATAATATCAAAATTTGAGAAGTCGTCTTGGTAGACCTCGGTACATTTGGATCTTGTTTACCTAAATGTATCTCATTTGTGAAGAAAATATATTACTTCGATACTTCACCCTTTTCAAGTGGACTTGGTAAATATTAAGATTATTATAAATTATATACTATGTTTACCAGTATCGATAGTTGAATGAATAATTTCTTGAACTTGATAACGGCATTTTTTAACCGCTCCAAAATTCTAGAACTTGTTTGGACTTCTTGGTAAGTACTAAAATGCAGCGAGCTCACCACACACACACTGACTCATAACATCTTCAGTAAAAACTGAAGGGACGTACTAGAATTATGTAAGTGAAACTGTTAATTTAATATACTGGATGTGTTGTTGTGGAGTTAGTATACAGCTAGTAAGTATTAGTTAAGTACCTATTATTAGTACAACAACCGTCAGTGAGTATACATGTATTAAGAAGATTATGATGTGTACCTTGGCCTAGTTTAAATAATGTAATTTAAGTATTATATATTGCCGTCGTAATAATATTAAGTTAATTGTATTATATACGGAATTGCGATCAGATGCGTAATGTGCACTTTGCACGCATGTTTTTTCTAAAAAAAGTGCATAATGTGACTTATTACGTTTGCATACATGATTAAAAAAATACCACACGTACTACACGTACTTATATGTTTTCAAGGATCTAGATAGTAATGTTGTAACTTATAAGTATAACATATTGGAGACTTTAAACTTTAATCCTTCCACAGTTAAGCAGAGTATCATGTGATATTTTGACGACCACGTTTGGTGCAGTGACTGATATGGTCGGCTGCTGCGCAACGTGTCGCGGGTTCGTTTCCCGCACGGAACAAATATTTGTATGATCTGCAGGTAGTTGTTTCGGGTCTGGGTGTATTGTATGTGGAATTTATGTCTGTAAACGCACCTACGACACAGGAGAAATCCTAGTGAGGAGCAAGGTTTAAAAAAAATAGATATAGTGCATATCAGGCACTTCGCGGTAGCGGTGGAAAGACTTGTATGGAGTGGCTGGAGAGGTGGCATGGCCTCACCTTCCAGCTGACACATACCCGCGAGACATGGGTGTTTCGGAGAATATCAGTGTCGCATAGGCCAGACACACACTGCGGACGCTGCCGGAGCAGCACAAAACATGATTGGCGGAGTGCCTCGCTATGGCGATGCAGCGCCGTGATCTTATCGCGGTGGCCGAAAATGGTGACCTCGTGCCTCAGGTCGGGCTTCAGTCCATCGTCTCACGCCGCTGCCTGCGGGCGGCAATCTCCGCCCGTCCAGAAGTAGGCCCGAGACGACGGCGGCGCGACGCGCTGTGTTCTGCGCACGTCTCTCTGAGTGGGTTGTGCGGCTGGTCAGTCCACACAGGGACGGGATGCGTCAGACCAATGGTGGGCCGATATCCACCAGGGGTGCGGCGAATGCGGGGGTGAATCTCACACCCCGATAGGTAGATCGTAAGAACACCTAGGGATTTTAGCCGTAAGAGTCCAGCACGCCTCCCTGCTTTCTCCAGCAGGAAGGAAGTCCATGAGAATTTGATCCCCACGTACAAAATAAATAAATACTCCCTTCCCTGGGGTCATTAAAGATGACTCAGAAAATATCTTAAGATGAGCAGCATCCTATGAATGCCTATATATCCGTATTGCAACTTCGATTTGATAAAAAATTACGGAAACCGATACCACCGTTTCACGGTTAATTAAATATGAAGATTTACTTTGATATAAGATGCAAATTATGGCGTAATGACTATAATGTACTTAGTTGTCTACAACTTGTCCTACCTGTCCGCGGAGATTGACCTATTAGACTATTACATCTTAGACTTAATTCTCAATGGCTTCATGGTGAGCCTATGTCCCCGTTTTAGCTTATCGACACACCGGGTTCCTCCTTGCAGAGGATGTCAACCGGTGAAGAGAGACTATAAGTCTAATGTACGATAATAATCAGGTGCTTAGTATGATAGGTATCCTGTAACAATCAGGTGCCTTGTGGTGCGGGCTAAGAATAGCACCACCCCATTTCATTCTATGGGTGTCGTAAGTCGACTATGGGATTAGCCAGACAATGAGCAGCAGCGTCCTTCGAGAACATAAGTTGATTACAACTCAACTGCGGCCGCCTACCCGTCTGCCAAGCGTGGCGATTATAGCATAACCCCCAATGAGCATACAACACAATGTGTCCAGTTGCTTGAGTTTATTAGTTTAAGATAAATGATGATAATGAGCAATCAGGAGACTCGTGTAGTTAAGTTTGCCATCAGACATTTTACTCGAAAAATTTAGTAATTTATTGCGAATATTAAAAATGTCATGCATTCCAAATTTTTCCATCTACGTAAAATTACCGAAGGCTGAAAGTTCAAGCATGTCCGGAGAATTCCGAACGGGTTACCATCCGTGATCCATCCACCCTACGTGTAGTGGATGCTTCGGGGCGGATAGGTGATGATGAACTACTTTTTTTTATTGTTATTAACCCTATCCAATTTTTTTATCGTGTTTTCTTTCAGTTTTATATTAAGTTTTATGATGTGTCACTTTGCTGTCAAATAAAGAATTTCTTTCTTCTTTCTTTCCAACTAAATTTGGTGTAAACAGGTATGCATCGAAGCGTCAGGCTTGAATGTACGAGTAACGTATTTTTATACAGTCGGAAATAAAAAAGATGAGCCAGGTACATTGGGTTGCGTCGCCATCATTCCCATTATAAAACCGTAAACGTGCACTTCTCTCGTAAATCCTACACTGCCATAACAATCATGGATTAGTTGATCACAATCTATTACGGAGGATTCTGCTGGTATGTCTTCGACATCATGCAATATAATTAAGTTCATAATTTGGCCGAATGAAGTCCACTGCTGGACACAGGCCTCCCCCAAAGGTCGAAAAACGACCGATATGGGTGTGTTGTGTGCTCATAGGGGGGTCTAGCCATAATCGCCACGCAGACGGTTTGGCGATCGCAGTTGAGTTGTCAATGTACTCGAAGGACGCTGCTGCCCATCCTCCGGTTAAACTCTTAGTCGACTTTTACGACACCCACGGGATGAAATGGGGTGGTGGCATTCTGAGCCGGCACCACACGGCTTAAGTTACTATGTTATTGATTAACTAATTACGTGGACGTTAGTCATAGAGCGTGGTTGAAATGCAATAGCGTAGTGTTCACTATTCAGGAAATGCTTTGAATTTAATGAAGTAAATAAAACAAATGGTGATGTTGCAAGATGTGCCCAAGCACCGTAGGCAGACATTGCACAATGAAACAGTTCCGGCCTAGAAATAAGGGATTTTATAATCAGTACCTACGCCGTCTAGAACACATTCACCATTCACTTATAACAAGTTATTAAATAAATAGAGTAGGTGCGTAGGTAAAACTAGTATACTCGGGTAAAGTAATGGACGCATAAAATACCGTTCAACTTAAAATTTAAACAACCACACAATAACTCTACTATAAAAATGGACACAACACAAGATTCACGTCCCTGAGTGCAGGATTGTTATGTGGCGAGGTCACACTGTCGGGTTTTCGTGCCGGTGCATACGAACAATAACTTACATGTGCCGTTGAACAACGTGCTCACTTGTCGGCCACCGACTCTCAACTGAAGGCTGAACATATTTATTACATATAACATAGCATATACTGATGTACTGGCTGGTTTACTTGAACGGCTAGTGCTGTCCATTTGTCCACTAAATATTATATTATAATGACCAATCGAGGCCCGTTTACGTTGGATTATGCGGCTGAATCAACATCATTACAATTATTTGAAATGCGGATAACCGGGATAACAATATCCTGACTTCCTGAGTACCCATGTGTTTGTTAGTCCCACGGTAAAAATGAGCTCATATGATAAGGCGCAAATCATGATCTGTTCATTAAATATAAAACCTAGAAGGCTATGAACGTATAGAGATAATATCATTTATTTAAGCCTTGCCGTTCTAATTAAAGTAAAATAATTAGAACGGCCGTTGCCACTTACATAGTGTAAGACACAACTGTTACACTGACTTCTCCCAGTACATCAAACATACAGACATAGCCGTTTTCCATTCGTCCGCAAACACATCACGATTAGGATAAGCTTCCAAGAAAGCGTTGAGTGCAGTTAGGGTGCGAGGCACGGCTGATTTGGCGTGAGCTACTGTATGACATGACTACATGAGTCTACGGCAAGCAGCTTATATTTCCTGCGGCGCCTATAATTGTTGGGCACAAATAGGCTGGTAAGCTTTTCATGTAGCTGAGGAGCATCTATTAAACTATGAAGAATCTTGTACATCGTTCACATCTGATCGAGTTTAAAAGGTGGAGGGACAATGCAATTGTAATTTATTTTAAAAGCTATAAGTGCACCACAGTCAATTAAGATGCGAAGGTTTTAAGTCAACGTGATTGCTATAATAATTTAGTAAGGCGTACGTAGTTAGAGGTTTACATTATCATAATTTATAAAACGCATAATTTCTAATAAATGTGAGAGTACTTTTCCATGACCCTTCCTTGTGTGTAATAGCAAAGTAGAAATTTGGAATTCATTTTTTAGAATAGGATTGTACGATATTAGACTTACATATTATGTGCCACTTGTTATATGCACCCATATTGACTTCATGCTTACTTGAATTAGATATGATATAGAAACAATAGGTATCTAAATTAAAACATAAACATTGGCAGGTGTTATGTAAATTGTTGTGGAATAAACGTGAGATAACAACTAGTTATCTAACTTGATCCGCGTTGCTTTTATTGGTATTTTGTGGTAAAAATTACATTGACCGCAAATATTTTTATTAGTTTTAACTAGACTGGCTTCTTGCGTCGTCTACGCAATTGCGCAGCTATTTATCTGCATACCGAGATAATTTGAAATTGGAGTTTTATCTAGAAGCGGTCACTGATATCTCGTAATATCAAAGCGAGCGAAATCACATGAATAGATTTATCTATTTCACCTGCCTGCTGTGCATTGCATACCTACTAACTGCTTCCTGCCGGCCGACGTGCCTGACACAAGGATAGTGGATAGTAATAATTTTGTGGAAAAACTATCAAGCCGTGATGCATAACAGCGTCACCTGCTGTGAAATGGTTGGCTGTCATAGAACTGTTTGCCTCTCTTGCACTTGTGTACCAGTAGATTGGGATTGACAGAGTTTCGACTATCAGATAGAAAATAATAGAGCGTTTATTTGCAAGAACAATAATTCTTAAACTTCAAAAAGGAGTGTATTCTCAATTCGATGCGCATTTTTCTTTTTTACAGTCATAGTGTAGGTATAATTCATAAAGTCATATTCGGCCTCATCAACTGGCAAGCAAATATTTAATTACATGCACAATATCGAAATGATTATATTTCATTACATAATCATGCCATTACTGTCCCACACCTAGGCACGAGTCTTTTTCTCACGTTGAATAAGGTTAGGCCTTAGTCCACCTCGCTGGTCTAGTGCAGGTTGGCGGACTTCACTATGTTTTCCTTCACTGTTAACGCAAGTGATAATCAAATACTATCCTCAAATGAATCTGTCAATTGTATCTCAAAAGACAGAGGTACGGGCCGGGGTTGAACTCAGACCTCCTTGTATGGAAGGCAAGCGTTCAATCACTAGGCTATCGGTCACATTGCATTACATTATATAAACAACGGGTAGCCCAGTGGTCGAAATTGGACAGAAATTTGTCAAATTTTATTTAATGTATTTGTTTGTATTTATACACATATTATACATAAATTTTAACTTTCTGCACTCATCCTCCTCGTGTACTTTAACTATGCCAAATTTCACACTCCTCCGTGCGCGCAATATGCTTAAAAAGACCTCTTTTTAATCCGTGCCTTAACTTGTAACTACAAAGCTTTTTCTTCACGGATTAATATATAGGGTCTTACAGTAATAATGGAAAATATTTAAAGGCTAGGCTCTATGAATGGTATAGAATTCATTTCAAATATCAAGCATCGGTGTTACTGATAATAAATAAATCAAAATTCAAACATTCGACTAGCGAAAGATTTACTTAATCTGTACTATTTGATAAAATAAAGGTTGATGTTACGTTTATTTATTTGGCTAAAACGCATCATTGCTACCTATAGATTTACCTCCTAAAATATTTTCCATTATTAAAGTAAGACCCTATATAGATGGAGTCTCAAACATTCTAACATACTTGCATTGTAGTTAAGTAGTCAGTCATTTGATGTGTGGTGCCGGCTACTATACCTATATATAGTACTAACCCATCTCATCCCGTGGGTTTCTTAAAAGTCGACTATGGGATTAGCTAGAGGATGGGCAGTAGCGGCGTTCGAGTACATTGACAACTCAACTGCGATTGCCAACCCGCCTGCCAAGCGTGGTGATTATGGCAAAACCCCCCAATGCGCACACAGCACACCCAGACCGGTCGTTGTCGGATATCTATGGGTCGTTGTGGTTTGAGAGAGGCCTGTGTCCAGCAGTGGACTTTATTCGGTTGAAATGTTGAATCAGTCATCGGTAAGGTATGTACCGTTATGAATTGATTTGCCAAATATATATAATTGTAGGGGAAGTTCGGGCACAAATCATATTATGGGACTATGGATGTAAGTAAGACTAAAACATATTATAATAAAACACTTTTAAACAGATTCTATCGCGTATATTTTAGATTTTTGTTTTTCCTGACGTTTCGAACACTTTGCAGGGTTCGTGGTCGCAGGATGACTAAGGTGACAGGCGTCGTTACAGATTTTAAAAAGCTATTTTATTTTATCTACCGTACAATTATAATCAAAAATTATTTCGATGCACGCAGTAATCACTCACAGTGTCTTGATGTTTTTTAGTGTGGTTTGGTTTGGGACTTTATTATTTTAATAACAGGATTCCAAACTGGTGGTCCCTGCCAGCCATCTTCTCTATTAAAATTAGGATGTTTTTTAATTTCAATAGCCTCAGGAAACATTCTTGGTACATATCGGTTCTCTTTCGCGAGGACTTGAGGTTGATCGAAACGAAGAAAATGGTTGGGTTTATCTAAGGCATGTTCGCACACTGCAGACTTTGTGGAGCGTCTATGCTTGACGTCAGCTATGTGTTCTTTTAACCTAGTGGCTATACTACGCTTTGTTTGCCCTATGTATGACAACCCACACTCACAGTCAATCTTGTAGACCCCTGCATCTTGTAAAGGTATGTGACATTTCACCGGTTTTAAAAGTTGGCTGATCTTATGCGGCTTGAAGTTAAAGTTGGGCGTTATAACACATAACACATTAAATATTCAAATATATTTTTATAGCAGTATAACAAATTATTAGAAATCTAACAAGACTGTTATAATATATATTATAGCCATTGTTTTAATTTTAATTTCGATATTTTGGTTACAGCGCCATCTAGCTTCGTTTAGATCACAGTACATGTACGTACGATATCGAAGAACTAAGTAATTCAATCTAACTTATAATAGATGGCGGTTGTTTTACTTATTCAAGGTTAAATGAGCACTCTATACTTAGAAATAAGAGCTACTTTGACTTGCTACAACCAAAAATAATGAGATAGCATGATTAATTTATAATGAACTCCAAGAATTACATTTTAACAGTTTAGAGTTCATTGCACCGAACATATTTCGTTGGTTTTAAATTGCGAATATTTATTTGCAGTTGCTACCGACAAACTACATAATGTTTAGGTTTTGCAAAATTTTGGAACAAGTAGGTAGTTTAGTTTAGTAAATACTTTAATTTCGTTTTCATCATCATCATCATCATCGTAGTTCGATTACGTATGCTATAAGGTGTAAATATCATCATTTCGGCCGAACAAAGTCCACTGCTGGACAAAGGCCTCCCTCAAAGATCACCACAACGACCGACATCGGTATGTTGTATGCTCATTGGGGGGGTTTGCCATAATCACCACGCTTGGCAGGCGGGTTGGCGATCGCAGTTGAGCTGCTAATGTATTCGAAGGACGCTGCAGCCCATCCTCCGGGTGTAAATATAGGTCTAGTGTAAAGTGTAAATGATTTAAGTGTTCTAGATATGAACACAACTTATTTTGTACCAAATACAACTCAAAAGACTAAATAAAATCAAACCGTAATATTAATTTTTATAATGTAATACAACTCTTTCAATACAATGTTTCAAACAACAAACAGAAAACAGGGTTTCCCAACAGGTGGGCCTTAAAATGAACATGGGCAAGACGAAAGTCATGTCAAATGCCCATGTCGTGCCCATCCCAATATCCGTTGGGAGCTCTGTTCTCGAAGTTGTTGACGAGTATGTCTACCTGGGACAAACTGTCCAGTTAGGTAGGTCCAACTTCGAGAAAGAGGTCAATCGTCGAATCCGACTCGGCTGGGCAGCGTTCGGGAAACTTCGCAACGTCTTTTCGTCAACAATACCGCAATGCCTAAAGACGAAAGTCTTTAACCAGTGTGTGTTACCAGTGATGACATATGGAACAGAGACGTGGTCACTCACAATGGGCCTCATAAGAAAGCTCAAGGTCACTCAGCGAGCTATGGAGAGAGCTATGCTTGGTATTTCTCTACGAGATCGAATCAGAAATGAGGAGATCCGTAGAAGAACTAAAGTTATCGACATAGCTGCAAGGATTAGTAAGCTGAAGTGGCAATGGGCAGGGCACATTGCTCGTAGAACTGATGGCCGTTGGGGCAAAAAGGTTCTCGAATGGAGACCGCGCACCGGAAAACGCAGCGTGGGACGACCTCCAACGAGGTGGACAGACGACCTGGTGAAGGTCGCTGGGAGTCGTTGGGTGAGAGCGGCATGTGACCGCTCGTTGTGGAGATCTAAGGGGGAGGCCTTTGTTCAGCAGTGGACGACCTGTGGCTGATATGATGATGATGATGAATACAATGTAACACTAAATAACATACAACTCATTATAATTATAACAAACAACGCTTTAACCAAAAATAAAATACAACTCATTATAATTATAATAAACAACACTTTAATTATAATACAACGACGCATATAAGTTATAACACTCTAAGATATAACATTTTAATAAATATTATAACACTTTAAAACAACAGTTTAAAAAATATAACACAGCAGTATAATTCATTGAAAAATTATAACACTTTAGCCCATCTTTACTTGAAGTAGGTTTTTTTTTTTTTTTTTTTTTTTTCATGGCAATTGTATTCCATTTTAAGTAGGTTTTTATAGAAGCACGTTTCAAGATGTGACCAATTTTGTCGGTGACTCCCTTAACGAATGGTAAAACAGTGGGTCGACGATCAACCGTGGTGGGTTTCGGGCGGCTTCTGCGACGGGGATATGGTGCTCTCAAATTGTTACGCTGGAGAACTTCCTTCACATGGTGAAGTTCCCCTGCCAGATGGTCGGGGTCGCAGATGCCGTGTGCTCTCTGTAACAAAGATTTAGCCACGGTAGCTAACTGACAAGGATGGTGGTGAGATTCACCATTAAGGTATCTGTCTGTATGGGTAGGCTTTCTATACACGGTGTGACTAACAGAATGATCAGGATTATGGATGAGAAGTATGTCAAGGAAGGCTAAGGATTTATTATCCTCCAATTCCATAGTAAACTGAATTTTACCATGTATTGAATTTAGGTGTTTTAAAAATGCAGTCACCCTATTGTGAGGCAAGATGGTAAAAGTGTCATCTACGTACCGTTTGAACATCTTCGGTATAGTCGGGGCTGTCACCAGTGCTCTCTCCTCAAAGTCCTCATTGAAAATATCGGCGACTACAGGAGAGACCGGTGAACCCATGGCCACACCGTCAGTTTGCAGGTAAAACTCATTGTCCCACAAAAGGTAGCTATATAAAAGCACAATAAAATAACTTTTTAAAATCTGTAACGACGCCTGTCACCTTAGTCATCCTGCGACCACGAACCCTCCAAAGTGTTCGAAAGGTCAGGAAAAACAAAAATCTAAAATATACGCGATAGAATCCGTTTAAAAGTGTTTTATTATAATGTGTAATACTCGCGAAAACCTAAGACATTATTACTAAAACAGATATCAAAATGTAAAAAACAATAAAAATATTTTTATTTATGTGAAACTATTTACAGGCACTTATAATAATTCAGATTTTAGTAGTCGCGTTCCGAGATGTTGATTTCCTATGGAGAAGAATCTCCATGGTTACTCTTTTTAAATCGTAATATGGTAACAAAATACTCAAATATGGTATTTGAGTCTTTTGTTACCGAAATGAAGGTTATGTGAGGACAGTGTAGGACGAATGGAATTTAAATTTCATAAAGTCTAAACAAGACAGATTTTAATATATTATTACTCTAAAGCAGGCAGGCAAACATGCGATCCACAGAGCATTTTCCTGCGGCTCGAATCAATTTTGACTCAACAGCCGGATACTTAATGCGGCCCGCGAGCGTAATTAAATCGTTTTTGAAAATGAGCGCGCTGCATCAAGGGCTTACACGTATCACGAGTCCACGACCGTTTTTGACGATCGACGTAAGTTGTCTGCAGGAGCGGATGCAGCCTTCCAGTCAGGGGGAGGTCACATAGTCAAGGTCCAGCCAGGACAGGCTTTAAAACTTAGGTACTAAGAAATATTATCAGCGGATGACTAGGCCCAGGGGGGGTTCATGACATTATTTTTGCTTGATAATTTGTGCTTTTTCTATATACGCACGACCGCTCTGTCATTATTTAATTAAATAAAACAATACAGATTGTGACAGTGTGAGCTCGTTGTCCTGTATTGGGCGACTGATTGCGAGGTGCTACAACTGGGGGAGTCCTTCTCAGAGTTCTTGGTTCTTACTTTTTTCGATCTACTGTCGCAGACAACCAACTTGAAACTATAAACTACTAGTCTAGTATTGGAAAAGTATGCCAACCCCTAATTAGTGATTAAAATTATATGAAGTATACGGTTGATAAACGAGGTAGATATACCGGCATTTTTAGAAACATTATGTAATTTGTGTGGATTATTGGGGAATTTTACTTGAATTATTGGGAAAATTTACATTGATTATTGGGGAATTTGATAAACTAATACTGGCAACCCTAGTCAAACTGTCAAATAGAAAACAATCGCGTTTTTGGCGATTAAAATCGCAAATTCGCAATTTCCAATAAATCACATAAAATATGGCAGAACATGATGCTGGAATGTCTACTGACGCGGAACCATTGAAGAAGATCTTCGACGATGCCATGAAGATATTTGACAGCATAGAAAAAGGCAACGAGGCAACAAATAGTAACTCTGTTCAGGTGAACTTCAAAGTTGCGTTGTACCACATAATAACAGCTCCAACTTTTCAGTTTTTTTGTTGTAAAGTAATATATGTTTTGATAGTAAAGTTTTGTAATGATTTGGAGGTATGTGATATTTGTAGAATGTTCTAGGTTGGCTGCAGAAATACAAAGTCGTGGACCGATAAAACATAACAAATATATTCTCAAGGAACCAGAGAAAAGATGAGACTCTGAACGAAAGTTTTATTGATATTGTTTGCTTCTGCAAGTGATATCTTAGCACAAGGCAATGAATAATAGTTGTGTTCCCAACTCTTAATTAAAAATACTGCTAATCTGGACTGATGAACCAGTGATAGGGCTAAAATATAATTGTATCTGTAATCATCTCAATCAATCAATCATCAGTTACAAAAAAAAAAAAAGTATTATCCAAACTTAAGAATGATTGCATGCATCAATAAGTGTGTGTTATTAACACATAATTTATGTACTGTATCATTTATTAATTGGCTGTAAATCTGTTGATTATAAATGCTTATTATGTACGGCCGAAATTAATAATCTAATCTCGCTCTAATCCAAAATACAATGGATGTCTGTTTTTTGTTTTAAATGTAACCAGAAAACAACAACAGATGATTTTCAAAAATCTTAAATCTGAAGATTTTGGATTAGGTGATTATTAATTTCGGCTGTTAAGAAGAACAGCAAATGTTTTGTCATTCACAATTCTCATCACTGTTTGTACCATTACCATTTATATAACCTCTTTACTGTACAAATAGGCAGTATAGTCATATTCACACTAAGCAATTATCACATTTCTTATAAATTATGGCTAAATGCAATATTTAGCTTCAAGGTTAGAAACTGTAAACTGTATAGTTTGAATCAAATGAAACAAATATTTTGTTAGTATAAATAAATAATTGAACCTTAAATATATTCTGTACCTTTAATATAAGGAGATAAAGAAAACGGATCCTTTATCCTGATGAGTAAAATAATTATTAGGAGTAAGAGGTACATACAATAATTTTGATATCAGCTTCATCATCATCATATTAGCCAAAGGATGTCCGCTGCTGGATAAAGGCCTCACCAATGGATTTCCTCAGTTGTGTCATCATTTTGGGGTCAATTTGCCAGTATCCACCACACTTGGCAGGCCAGTTGGTGAGCGCAGTAGGGATACAGTATCACAAGGAGAGTGTCTGCCCATCCCTCAGATTTAGAATCACTTTGTTGCCTTTTACGGCATCCACTGGAGAAGACGAAGTAGTGCCAAGTTCTTAATTCAGACCACTATATTAATATTATTAATTTTGATATAATACATTGTTTTCCGTGTGGTGTCCGGATTAAGAATATAGCAGCACTCCATCTCCTCCCGTGGATGTCGTAAAAGGCGACTAAGGGAATCTAAACCAGAGGGATCGGCAGCAGCGTCCCTTCTGTGAAACGCGCTATACTGTGCTCACCAACCCGCCTGCCAAGTGTGGTGAGTATTGGCAAATACCCCCCACAATGATGACACAGTTGTGAAAATCTATGGGGGAGGCCTTTGTTCAGCAGTGGACGTATAAATGGCTGATATGATGACATTGTAATAGTAATATAAATGCAGCACAATGGACCCAATAGGGTCGAAGTGCGTTCGTGCTGAGCCCGTGGGAGCCAACAATAGAATATAAATCTTCATCTAGAATTCATCTTGAATATGACGATAACTTTGGTTGAAAGTTACATTTAAAATTGCAGTTGAGTGTTAAATCAGCAATATCAAAGTTTGAGAAGGCCACAAACCTCGTCTCCATGTCGGGCATGTTCAGCAAGAATGAAAAATTGGAGGAGTTGCCAACAGAGACCTTACAGTACCTGCTGCTGCCTGCTCTACTCGGGACACTCAGTCTGAAGCTCTGCAACCAGCCACGTTTGGCTCTTGTGAATGTTGCTGAGATTTATTTCAAGTAAGCATTTAAATACTATATTGTATTAACAAATTACATTCATACATTACATTGTGGACTTTTTTAAACTATGTCTAGATAAGTAGTATCAGGTACTATGTCAATTGAAAGTTGGAATAGTTTTCTAAGGACCTAAGAAAATAATAGCATATCTGAGTGTTATGCAAACATTAAAGATCCAGTTCTTAATTCTGTATTTTATAAGTGTTTTACTGTTCATGTGACATACGTCTTCAGCTAGACTGCCTGGTGCCGACTAGATTAAAACAATTATTACAATATTTCTTTATGTATTAAGGTTTTGTTTTTATACCACTAAGGTGGCTAACAAGCATACGGCCCGACTGATCGTAAGCGGTAACCTATGTATGCTTGCAACAATAGAGGTATCAGAGGTATCACGCTGCCGAGCCTGTAAAAATCGTTCCACACCCTTTTAGAAGAGCCCTAAGAGATGCTGTAGGTCACAACCTGAGCGTGGACGGGTGGAAGTTCCTCTAAACCGTACGGTACGAGACTATTTTGGGCTGTAGGGTATGCGGGTGAAGTCCCCGCCGATGGCGAGAGGTGCGATGGTAGAAAGTAACCCTTGGCATCATATCAAACAATTCCTTAGAACACTGTCCACTGTACAAGCGATAGAACACACACAGGCAGGCAAAGTTTCTCCTCAGACTTAGGGGTTCTATTTTAGACCGTTTGCGAGCTTGGATCTCGATAATCCTAACTGCACGTTTCTGTACCCAGTCAAAAGGTCTTAGCTGGTTTCCAGGTGCTTCCGCTTATAAATGGCAGCAGTACTCCATATGGGGCCGGACATGCGACTTCTACAGCAGCAGTTTTTCCCTCGATGAGAAGTCTCGCTTTGCAGTGTTGAGCACACCTAACATTTTAGAGGCCAGCTTGACTTTATCATCTAAGTGTGTACAGAAATGGACACTGCTGGAAATGTCGACACCAAAGATCCCAATACTGTTACCATTGTTAAGGGACATGTTCTGGAATTGTGGAGCTAGAGCAAATGTGGTTTTCTTAGTGGTGAACGTGTAGACTTGTGTCTTGGTGGGATTAAAAGGCCGAAATTAATAATCAATCTAATCCAAAATCTTCCTATTAAAGATTTTGGCCTTCTGATCACCAAAGAAAGGGACACGTAAAGGATATTTTTTCTTTAAGAATGCCTCATCTACTCCAGGGGACGATGTAATAAGATGTATTAGGTATGTGTGTGTAGCACATAATGTTCAAACACTTCTTTGGTATTCTTTCTAGATTCTATCTAATATTGACATTTATCTTGCACAAATGTATCTTTGGTAGATCCACTTACAGAATAAAAAATATTTATCATTTTACATTTATTCTACTACACTGTAAATAAACCTTAAAGCCATAATGTTTTTAAATCAATTTTTTTTTCAAAATTGTTAATTTTTAATCGCGTTCTTTACAATAACATTTGCGTACATAAAAATAAACTGTGTACTCGTGACCAAATGTATGCATGGAGCAGTAACAAAATTCATCCGTCATAATCAACTGTTATAACAATGCAGAGACTTCCTGCAGAGGTGTAAAGACTACGGCGTGACAGACCTCGAGGTGCCACAGACTAGCAACGAAACAAACTCGGTAGACAAGCCACAGAGTGAACAAGCTAAGATAGCTAATTTGGTGAGCTTCATATTATTATTACATGTATATCCGTTAGAGCTAGCGCGCACGGGTTACTTTTGTCACCGTGACAATTTCGTCGCTCATATCAAATCAATGGATATGTATGGAAATGTCACGTCACGTCACGTCACATCGTTACCGGCGCGCACCTCTATACCAACCCACGGACTTCATAAGAGTGACGAAATTGTCACGGTTACAAAAGTCACCCGTGCGCGCTAAGCCAATTTTTTTACAAAAGCAGATCCTTTTATAGAAGCTAAAATGAGTTCGATTGAGCAATATATACTAAATGTTCAAAGTTATTTTTATTAAAAAAGAAAAGAAACATATAACGCGATAGACCGTATCTACAGCAACATACGCGTAAAAAACAATGAATTGTATTTATTTCAATTCATATTAGTTATTACTATTAAAATAACACTAATTTAAATATAGAAATAACTCCGATGGACGATAAATAACGCGAGCGAGTAATGTGTGAGCGAGCTGCATGAGACGTTTGCGATGTTCGAATGTAACGTTGGAATAAACCTTCCCTTCGTAGGCAAACGCGGGTTTGTTATGAATCCGTCTCAGGTGACATATAAGCATGTTTTGTTCGCCCTAACATTTGAGTCATATTTATAACAAAAAATACGGGTTGCACTCCGGGAGTGCCGACAGAAGTGAAAACTTATTTTGGCGCGTTAGACATTTTTTAGATGGGTACTAGGGTTAATGCGATCCCGACGGCGAAACGCCAAACTAAACGTCTAGCGTCTCGTAACGGTGTTGCGAGTCCAGAGATTTTATCTCATCTAAAAATATGCGTACCGCGCTAAAAGAAGCTTTCACTTCAAAGACACGGTCGCAACAGACCCGGCTTAACAGGAGTACATCCTGTTAGGAAGGTCAACTATGAACAATTCAAGTGCCTAAATATTTCTTTTACTTAAGTCAACTCCCTACAAATGTTTACGTTCAGCTAGAATATTTATTGTTACTACTAAACCTAATATTAGCCTAAATTATTTTTTAAGCAGTTGTTTTTCTTTTTTCGTTCATATATATCATAAGCAGACAACTAAGGTTTGTCTGGAGTGCCGATCATTCTGTTTAAAATGACATTAAAAGTGACATTAACAATAAAAATTCGCGTTTATTTTCGCACACCGTCATCATTATCATCATCATCTTAATAGCCTAAGGACGTCCACTGCTGCACAAAGACCTCCCCCATAGATTTCTACAGTTGGGTCACCATTTAGGGGTGAAATTGCCAGTACTCACTAAACAGGGCAGGCAGGTTTGTGAGCGCAGTATGGCTACTGTTCTAGAGAAAGGACGCTCCTGCCTATACCTCTGGTTTAGAGTCGTATAGTCGTCTTTTACGACATGAAATGGTGCTATATTCTTAATCCAGCATACTACACGGATACGTATTTCGCATCTTATATACTTAATAATATAATTCAAACTAATAAAACACAATTTATTGCAATCCTAATTTATACACTAAAATAAATCACTATCAAATTTCCAGGTGCACACAAGAGAAGCTAAAATAAGAAGGTACAAGGAAATGCAGGAATTAAAGGATCAACTCAGCATTTTATCGAAGGCGATGTCGTTCGGGACCGATGAAGAGACCAAGCGGGAGTACTTCACGAAGCTGCTGCACAGTTATATCAACCAGGCCTTGGATGAACTCAGCAGTATCGAACAGGAGAAGACATTGCTGGAGTATATGGCCAAACATGCTGGAGGTAAGGCTAAAACTCGAGGTCACAGCACAGTGTCACCACTGTGGCATCGACCAGGATACTGCGCAGCACATGCTCGATGAGTGCCCTGCTTGGGCTGCTGAGCGGCGGATCCTGGTTGATTGGATCGGGCAAGATGTCACATTCACCCAAACACATTTATAGTGCTTACTATATTATCTTATAAATATTAAATTCTTCTGTACGTGTGTATGTCACTGAACTCCTTCTAAACGGCTGGATTGATTTTGATGTATTTTTTTGTGTTTGTTTGAGTGGGTCTGGATGGTTTAGATTCACAATTGGACCCGGTAGGTGGCGCTGCAATCGTGTTTGCATGTACCTGCCTGTGCGAATAGGCGGGTAGCTAGTACTATATATTATTGTTTAGTGGAAACATTCAACAACGACAACAACACAATACTGTGTACATGTGTTTGTTAAGCCATCCATTGTTATAACCGTTGGGTGGTTTTGTTTTCTATTATTCTTTATTCCAAGGGCTACTATTATTGCCAAGCAAGCTCTTTTCTTGTTAGACTTCAATATATTGACAATATATATTAATACGTGAAAAACTGTTTAACCCTTTTTAAGCATAATTGCGCGCACGGAGGATTGTGAGATTTGGCATAGCTAGTTTATATGGAGAACAGAGTGCAGAAAGCTAAACAAAACTGATTTAAGGTCGTATTTCGACCACTAGTAATATTTAACGTGTATACCATAATTGCAGTTTGAATGTGCGTATAACGCATGCGAATGTCACTGTATTTTCATCTAAAATGTAATGGGACACTAACTGGGGACTCTCCATGGCTGCACTATAAAAATGCAGTCTCGTATTGTTGCCGGAGGTGTAAAACTATGATACGAGATGGAAATTACAATTATAAGGTCCATTGCAATGGTGCTAATTGGATTTAATACTACGAAAACCGGAAAAACGGCGTCTGCCTTGTGAAATAACTTTCAAGTGGTATTCTGTGGCAGACGGTGACTCACCACTCACAAGATGTGCCCCCTAAACGGCCACCACTACAGTCCACAGGGAGCTACACCGGTGAGCGGCTCGGGGTGTCGAGAGGTGCGGCACCAGTTTCACCATCGCGCGTCTCGAAGACTCGGAGCGGGTTTCCCCGTTATAACGCCATTAGACGCTTCCGCCCCTGAGTATATAGCTCTGGCGGCCCCCCTCTGATCGGCCAACTAAGCCCTTTATTATTATTTAGAAAGTCATTTGCACTTTTTAATATCAAATGTGACATAACTGTCAGATGGGAAGACGTCTTTAATTTCGATGAGTGAATTACTAACCGTAACGTATTTTACTTTCAGAGCCTAAGCCGAAGGAGCGAGCGCGCGCCCCACCTCTGATGCCAGTGATAATAACGCGCGACGCAGTACAGAAGGCGGTGTTCGGTCTGGGCTACCCCGCCATTCCCGCCCTGACCGTTGAGGAGTTCTACGACCAGCGCGTCAAAGAGGGGCTGTACGTATTTATACACGTTTGTTGACGTCAACTCGATTCAGCATGTATATGCTGGTACACATTGTTTTTACAGCTTTTATTTACATATTTTATAGGGTTTTTGTTACATGTTGTATGTAACAAAAACCCTATCCGATCCTTAAGGGTATTATTTGGTATCGCAAGGTTTACACATGTAAGTAACAACCGAGCACTGTGACGGCACATACACTGAGAGCACTGTGACGGCAGTGACACTGAGCACTGTGACGGCACTGTGACGGCACTGACACTGAGAACACTGTGACGGCACTGACACTGAGAACACTGTGACGGCACTGTGACGGCACTGTGACGGCACTGTGACGGCACTGTGACGGCACTGTGACGGCACTGTGACGGCAGTGACACTGAGCACTGTGACGGCACTGACACTGACGAGTGTGAACGCATCCATAGTTCCTTAAAGAATGTATGAAACAATTTTTTTTTTCACTGACCCTCACGTTTTATCACGGTGCCGGTACTGTGTCATCACGGATATGTTTGAACCAGCCTTTATTTTTATTTTTATCTAGTAATGGTTAATACATGTGCGTTTTTAAAAGTAACCTGCTTTTTTATTGTTTTTATATACGTACCGTAGATTCATAATGATATATGTTCTATTGTTATCAGCTTCCCTGGAGCGTGTGCATCAAATATACCTCACAAGACCATTGAGACAACAGAGAACGACGCCGACGAGGAAGATAGGATACGAAAGGTATAAAAAAAATAATTAAAGAGGCGATTATGGTAAAACTCCACAATGAGCACACAACACACCAATCCCGATCTTTGGTTTCCCTCAGCCTGTGTCCAACAGTGGACTTTATTTGGTAGAAATGATGATATGGAAACATAATAATTGCAACTAAGTATTAATTTTTATTTCAGGAGAATCTGGTGGAAGATGATGACCCTGAGGAATTGGCCAGACAACGCAACATGGACGAGTACAAAGACGAACACCGTCGCGGCTGGGGCAACCGGTACAACAGGAGCTAAGGGCTGGCAATGCCTTCCACCTTCATTGTCAAACAACTTGTACTTACCTGTGTATGCTACAAAGCTAAACATAGTGGTCAAATACACTGTCTTGTGTTGCCAGGTAAACTAGGAGTCCATTGGAGTGTTGCCATGTATTTATCGGTGCAACAGTTTATTGCCGCTGTTAAGAGTGCAGTTAATAATATTTTGTTAAGGATGAGATAGAAATGAGAGACTGGAGAGGGTGGAGTAGACTGTGACCGTCCTGAAGGCTTATATGTCTTCTATACTTCCGCGACGTCAAGTATTGTACAGTGGCCGGCACCGATTTTGAGTGCTCAGTGAAACTAGGGGTGCGGTATATGGGGTGTATACCGTCAAATGGATGAAAAAAATACTTCTGTGAAGGTGAATGTGCCCGAGGTCAGTGCTCAAGATAGTTGCCGGTTACTATACAATCCTCTAAACGAAACATGAGCTTGCATTTGTGCGAGTTGGCAGTGATATTACTGAAATAATATAATAAATGAATACTGTTTCCATCAGGTCGAATTAAAGCTAAATATAAAAAGATAAAAATACCTTTTATTTACGTCAAACCATTTACAGGCACTTATGAATAGTCAAGACTTTAGTTACCGCGTTCCAAGATGTAGATTTCCTATGGAGAATAATGGGCAAGAAACTCCATGGTTACTCTTTTTAAATCATAACGGTACTATGTTTTGACTGCACTGTTTTTGAAATTATTTATTTATTTAAACTTTATGCCGTAAGTATTCTCTACCAGTCAACCATAGGGTGACATATCTATTAGAAATAAATACATACATAATTATAAGTCTTTGAAAAGGTGTTAAGATAATTCTGCTGACGTTTTGTTCAAAAAGTATTCACGAACTTTCCGCTTATATGCATGCAATGCATATATACTCGTAGCCATCTTGATTTCCGGAGGGAGCGCATTCCATAGAAGTATTGATTGAATATGAAACGAAGAGTGCAATGAATGAAGAGTAAAATGAAGGTAATGTGAGGACAATGCAGTAGAAAAGAGTCG
Source organism: Diloba caeruleocephala (assembly GCA_947459985.1). Lineage (NCBI taxonomy): Eukaryota > Metazoa > Arthropoda > Insecta > Lepidoptera > Noctuidae > Diloba > Diloba caeruleocephala. The sequence continues at coordinate 3,004,605 of OX381605.1, read as the reverse complement.
TTAAACTTATCTACACTACACAAGCTTGCTTACTATATTTATTCAAGTTTTTGATTCAATTGTCATGGCAGTATTAAGATGACCAACATACGGCGCTCGTTCACGAATTCTATAGACCGGTTTAAACAGCTTACCCTCAGTACACAAACAAAGCGCATGTCTCGTATCGAGGTCTGTACTCACAAGATAAATGCACAGGGGGTCTAAATTGCCCATTTCACTTAGAAATCGATTTCTTAAGTATTTGTGTCTATTCATTATACTATATGCAAAAAATGTTACATCATTATTTCAGTCATAAATTCATAAAGTAGATTAATGCTTTATTTGAATAATTAATAAAACATTAACCTACTTATTATGTGATATTGGGTATTAGCTCAATATATTTTAGTACTTATTTAAGTATTTTGTATGCAAGATGGCAAATAACAGCGACTAAAATTTACTATTATGTTTCGTATGACTTTTTAGGGTTCCGAATGTCCGAAGTAAAAAACGGCGGAACCCATAAAGGATCACTCGTGTGTCATGGACAGACAGACGTCCGTCTGTCAGAGCCAATTCGCTCCGAATCTATTGGAATGATTAAGTTGAAATTTGGTACACATATGGATTTCCGTGACCCAAACACGCAAGTGTAACGAAATGTAATAAACTAGTTTTGAATATGGGGTAACTTTTGGGGGGCAATATAGAAAATTTTAGAATAAAGTTTTGCAAACTGTACCGTGTAACATATGAAATGAAAGGCCTTGTTGTGAGGCTCTATATGCGAGAAAATAGACAGAAATTGACCATCCTCGCCGTTTTTAAATAAACACGTAGAACATAACATGGATATGCCTGTTGAATGCCGGGATCGGGGGTTTATTGGGGATATGCCTATTGAAAATACCGGCATCGCGGGATTTTAAATTTGGTGTGTAACGTATTAATTTTAGATAAGCGCTTCCAAACAAAAATTATTAAGAAAGCATTCATTTATACGATATATAAAGAGATCCGTGTGGTGTCCAGATTAAGAATATAGCACCACTCCATCTCCTCCCGTAGAGGTCGTAAAAGGCGACTTAAGGACTCTAAACCAGAGGGATGGGCAGCAGTAGCCATTCTGCGCTCATCGACCCGCCTGCCAAGCGTGGTGAGTACTGGTAAATTACCCCCAATATGATGACACAGTTGTGGAAATCTATGGGGGAGGCCTTTGTTCAGTTGTGGACGTTATATGGCCGATATGATGATGATTATAAAAAGATTAGTCCTCGCCCGCTAAGTCAGATATCAGTATTTGACGTTACTGCTCCGCGCGGCATGTGCACCGCGTGCGTTTTGTTTATTTTTGACGTGACAACGTCTTATAAATTGGTTTGCCGGGTGACACTTCAAGAAACTGCGTTACGCTCCGCTCACGTTATGCGCTCACAATGAGAGCGAGTGAGAGGCACGCGTCCCTTCCACTCGGGCATGGTTAGCCCGCCTAAGAGCGAGAGAGACAGACATAAAAAGTGAAAGGCACGCGTCCCTTCCACTCGAGCACAGTTAGCCCGCCTAAGAGCGAGAGAGACAGAGCGAGAGAGAGAGAGTGACCACTCAAAGTCGTTGTCACGTAAAACTTTCGCCCGTATACTGACTTTACAGGCAACCAATTTTTATTTGTTCAGTAACTAACACTGAACTGCTATGAAAAATATAAGACAGTGAAAAACACTCAATGCCTATCGGAATTCCCGGGACTAAAAGGCATACCAATAAGATTTTGTAGTGAATTCGACGTCATTTGATGCTTAAAAACTAGACAGATATAGGAACAGAGCAATGCGTGTACCCTTGCTGTAAACACACGCGCGCGCTGTATTTACAGAGGGCGCGGGATAATTCTGTTTTTATGTAGACATTTATTACAGCACAGTGCGTATTATTAGTTACAAAAGTTTTGTGAATCTGCCCTCTTAATTATCTGAGGGTAGGTTGCCTTCAGATATTTTTTTTATTATTCGGGGCTGATGTTTGTTGATTCTCGACAAAATAGGAGTACCTAATTCGAGAGAATGGCGTCGTTTAAACACCGATTTTTTTATAATATGTTAGTAGTATGGTTGTGTACACGAATACAAAATAATGACTTAAAGCGAGGCATTGGTAAACATTTAATCTCAAATCAGGCACCGCGTCCCGCATTCCTCTCTCACCCCGGTATTCTTACGTGGCTAACTACAACAATAATAAAATTATTTTAGCGGCACATACTTATTTTTTCTTAACCATATCTTACATTTTTCAATTAAAAAAGCTTTATTCATTCGTTTGGAATCTTTTACAGCTTTTTCCTCTCTTTTTAGTAACAAAATGCTACTCGCAAGATATTTTGATGCGTCTCTCAATTGGCTTTACAACTTCCGTCTTTTGACAACAATCGGGACTGACAATTTTATGTGCCTTCCGAAGCACGGAGAAGCTCTGTACTAATACCACTATGCGCGGTGAGAACCCTCCTTTTAGACATCGATTAAAAAAAGTTGATGTCGAGTTGAAATTACCATTTTCTTTCAGTAATCTTTAGTAGATGGATAAAGTTAATGTACAAGTCATCAGGGTCTTAATTTTTTCGCCCTTCCATTACGAGAATGCATACGAATGAAATTCGCACGCCGCTGAAATAAAAAAGTGAAAATAAAAACGATTGTGTTGTGATTTTCCCGTGCGTTTATTCATTAATGGAATGTTAAATTAAATTCATAAATAAATGGAAATTACAACTTGGTTCTCCACGCGATCCCTGTAACCTACTGAATGTACCCTACAAAAATAGAGTTCACTATTTTTTTGTACGACATTCTAAGAAGTATAATTTTGGATGCGGACTACTCGGTCTGTTCCTTTCATGTGAAACAATATCATTTATATAATAAAAGCTCAATAAACCTACATTTTTTTATTATGTCATATACTAATACATTAAACCACCTTGCGCATGTAGTTTTATTGAATAGCACATAACTTTCCATTTTTCTAACATGGTCTCGGCGAAATGTCAGGCTATTGTGTGATGTTAGTTCTTTTTTAACGTATATCTATCATATTGAAGAGGTTTTATTTCAAGAAAGTGCGAAGCATTCGTAGGACCGAATTCGGCTTGAAGGGCCAAAACTTTCATTGTAATCATATTAGCAAAAGGTCGTCCACTGCTGACTAAAGGCCTCCCCATAGATTTTCACAACACTTGTCGTCATTTTGGGGGAATTTGTCAGTACTGCCCAACCCTCTAGTTTAGAGTCGCCTTTTACGACATCCATGGGAGGAAATGGACTGGTGCTGTACTCTTATTCCGAACAATACACAGAACTAACTTTATATTGGTTTAAACGATGTTATTGTATTACGTGGATATCGAATATCCTATACAAAAATAACACATTGTTTTTACGGCCATCGTGCCTTTACATACGTCAGTGATTACCAGTTGACGATACATGGAACATGTATAATTACTTATACCCCTATACGCAATGGTACATGAGACATGACTCTCTTAGATATACGTTGAAGGAGCCCTTGCGTCGCATATATAGTAAGTATCACCTTGTCAAAGCATTTTCAGTGAGTAGATTGGATCCGGATGTAGGATAATAGAGCGTAAACTTCGAAAACTTGAATATTACGTAAATTTATTTGAAAAACAAAATGAATCATTTCTCTAATGATCTCAAAAGACATTCCGAGTATTGTGGCCATGATTGGTGGCACTTGAACCTACTTGACTTATTACGCAGTGCTTTCATAAGTCATATTAGTTTGTATAATACGTGACCGGGCGCTTTTATTTCTAGATGACTGGAGCTTCATGCAGTATTATTTGGTCATCACGATCTGCATGCTAGCAATACAATAAATATAATTTATTATATTTTATAAATCTCTGTTGTTTCTTTTATGATAATGATGAAAGCCGTGACCAGTAGATATATCCTAAAAGCATGAAACTTTCCTTGTCGAGAACGAGTCTACAGAGATCGGTATTAAAAATCTACTGATAATGATTAAAGCTTACAAAAATATTATTTTTATAATCAACGTGTAAAACTATGAATTTTTTATCGTTTAACATTTTCAACCCTCATTATTGGTAGATTGTTTTAAACCGATCTCTATAGACACGTTCTTGATACAACTTTTTACGCGTTTAGCTCTTCAATAAACGTAAGTATCGAATTTGAAACGCTGTACTGTAAGTACTGTTTTCTGCCGTCGTAAGATATACCTATGATGCCGTTATTTATCTAATAGTATTAGACACGTGTCAAGGGCATAACCTAGCTGGGGGTAGGGTGGCATTTGTGTCCTTCCCTTTAGGAAAAATATTCTATTATCTTGGCAACTATCCCTTCTTCCTCAAAACGAGCTGCCCCCCCCAGCTCAGATTCTGATTACGCGCTTTACGTCTATTTTAACATTTATATTACACTACTAATTGTATCATCTTTATTTTGTTTTACCCTTAATTGTAATCTATTTCTTCATTTTATTCATCATCATTTCGGCCGAATGAAGTCCACTGCTGGACACAGGCCTCCCCCAAAGATCACCACAACGACCGATATGGATGTGTTGTGGGCTCATTGCCATAATCGCCACGCTTGGCAGACGGGTTGGCGATCGCAGTTGAGTTGTTAATGTACTCGAAGGACGCTCCTGCCCATCCTCCGGCTAATCCCTTAGTCGACTTTTATGACTCCCATGGGAGGAGATGGGGTGGTGGCATTCTGAGCCGGCACCACACGGCAGCCGGCACCACACGGCAGCCGGCACCACACTTTATTACTTCATTAAAATCATATATTTGTAGAGATTCGAAGAAGAGAGTTAAATATGACTATGATTTATTTTGAATTTTAAATAGATTTAGCTCCGAAAACTACAGAGTAGCGTCGGGGAGGGGCATGCCAGTCTTACTGGCTATAACCCCGCAGTGTTCCTTCCACTTATCTATGACCCGGGGGTGCGGTGTCTGCTAGGTATTGGGCTGCACCCCCGGGTACATTCAGTACAATGTCATTGTGTAGAATAGGTACTTACAGGTTGCTTTACGTAATGATGTCGACGTAACGTAGGCCGATGTCGAGTGCGGTTTCCCCTTCTTATATCTTACTCCCAGTAACGGAATAAGTATGTAGTGATGTGTACAAGTTTTAGCACATACCAACCTTTTTGATTTTTTATTATCCCAGTGGAAATTCATCATGAACTTACTCCGCCCTGGTGAAGGGCGACAAAGGTTTACAAAGGCCTTATTGCCTTACAACGTGTGTTATGGGATTCGGACATACTTATAGGTACGGTCGTTAGTTTATTATATACTAGCCGAACGACGTCCACTGTTGTTCAAAGGCCTCCACTGCGCACCGGAATACGCAGCGTCGGACGGCCGCCAACTAGATGGACAACCTAGTGAAGGTCGCCGGGAGTTGTTGGATAACTGTAGTTTTGGAAATCTATGCGAAGACCTTTATATGGGGTGCACTTGAATAGTACTCCTTGTAACCCCTCCAAATAAGCTAAATATGCTTATGAATGTAGGTGGAATTCCATGGGTAGTTCTACGCTGCCTGTGTCTACACACACACTACCTCTCGATCTTTAGTCTGGCCTTAGCCGTTAAGCTATTTCTTTTAGTTCTTATAGTCCCCTCCGGGATGTGCCTAAACGCGTGGCACCCATGGGTAACTCTAGATTGGTACCTCTCCTGGTTCCTGTTATCACCTCGTCGATGCCCAAGGTGACCACTTCGGTGGTTTTAGCCGGTAAGAGACCGACGGCATGCCCCTCCACCGTTCCCAGGGCGGAGAAAGTACATGATGTTCCAGGTAAAAAAAGGCGATTAGTGGATTATCATAGGGTGGAAAGCGGCATCGTCTGCCATCCTTATTCGTCCGCCAATATGCTAGTAATATATCACCAATACACTTGAAATCGTGGTGATTATGGCAATGGACTACGACTACGCTGCATTCCAGCGGTATATGGGACATATTCAGAGCGGCCGTTTGTGGGTTATGGTAATAATAACGTGGACTTTCTGTCTATCTTCTTTAAGGTAGCAAGTCGATCGCTGATCAATGTACTACATATAGGCTTTCCAAAGGTCAACAGCACCTGTCCACTTTCACTGGACGGCAATGAAACGAAAACGAAAGTACCGACACGTCTGTGACAAGTTACATTGTCTCGCTACATGGCACGTTGAGTGTATGACAGACAACAGGAAGTCATAATTCTTATCTATGAATGTCTATAACTTATGCTCTATTTCCCTGACAGAAAAAGTAGTTTTTCTTTTCTTTTTTTGCTTAATTAGAAGGAGGAGTATGAAGATGTAGGTGCCAACTTAAAAATGTTACTCACATCCCTAAATACTTACTCAGTGTGTTAGCAAGTACGTTAGTATTGAATGAAACTTCATGTATCTCGCCAGCTAGATTAGTTGGTGACCTGAAGATCTATCTCCTTCAGATCGCCAGTCCGGGTTCTGGAATGGATTGGATGTGTAATGCAAAGGACAAAGTATTGTGGCGTATTCTGGTAGACGCCTATGTCTTCTGTGGACCGGTTTTATAAATACAAGTAACTTGGAAAGTTCAACATAAAAAGTCTACAGATGCACACTACTTTTCAATAATAATTATAGGTACAGTGAGCGGAGTACAGCCGGTAAAGCCAGTCAAAGGAATTCAAGTTTTTCCTTAAAGGCAGGTACTGGTTGTATATGTTATCAACACTACACAACATATTGAATTGATAAAAAATATTAAAAAGTCACACAAACAAAAAGACATGAGCTATAATTTCCGGAATCCGAAATTATCAACGAGTATTAATGAAATACGTGGTCACTCACAGTAGGCCTCATAAGAAAGCTCAAGGTCACTCAGCGAGCTATGGAGAGAGCTATGCTTGGTATTTCTCTACGAGATCGAATCAGAAATGAGGAGATCCGTAGAAGAACTAAAGTTGTCGATATAGCTGAAAGGATTAGTAAACTGAAGTGGCAATGGGCGGGGCATATTGCTCGTAGAACTGATGGCCGTTGGGGCACAAAGGTTCTCGAATGGAGACCGCGCACCGGAAAACGCAGCGTGGGACGACCTCCAACGAGGTGGACTGACGACCCGGTGAAGGTCGCTGGGAGTCGTTGGATGCGAGCGGCATGTGACCGCTCGTTGTGAAAATCTAAGGGGAGACCTTTGTTCAGCAGTGGTCATCCTGATATGTTGATTAGTGAAATAGGGTATTGCGGACCGAGGAAAAAGATAAGATATTAATTATTATTTAAAGATAGATAAAAAATATTTTTATTCATGTAAACCATATACAGGCACTTATGAATCGTCTAGACTTTAATTGCCGCGTTCCAAGATGTAGATTTCCTATGGAGAAGAACGGGCAAGAAACTCCATGGTTACTCTTTTTAAATCATATTAAATGTTACAGTATTTTATGAGCACATTGTTGTAAAAATCAAGGTTATGTGAAAACAATGTAGGAGAAACGAGTCTAAACTTCTTAAAAAGTCTACAAAACAAGCCTGAATGTATTTTTTTAAGGTTTTGATTCAGTTGTCATGGCTGCATTTGGCTGACCAGTCCCGAACAGACGGCACCCGTTCACGAGCATGACGTATGCATCAGCGTCGCTTAGCTCAACCATATTGCAGGGAAACTTAGCGACCCAATACACGACGACACCATCAGCAGAACACTTGAGCGAGCATGACATACCTAAACTGCCAGACAACTATCACGTCAATAAAACAAAATACAAAACAACTCACATGGTTCTCGCACTGCCAGTACAGTAACAAATCAAAATAAATTGAATATTTAAAAATAAACAAGTCATTAAAGTAATTTAAAAAATATAGAATAATTGAATGTCATTATATGAAGTAATAGAATAGATTAATCAAATGTCATTATATGAATTAATATAATCCATTATAGGTAATATTGACATAATTTAAATTTCAACATAAAAAAAATGGCAATTGTATTTGATAAATACATAAACCAAGAATGTCAGTATAAGCCTATGAAAATTAGAGCAGCTCAATCCCAAGCATATCTGTCGTCCATATACTCTGTAACTTTATAGAAACCCTTTCTACACAGCTTCTGCTTTATAATGGACTTGAATTTATTAAGACTTAATTTTTGAATTTTATTAATTACTAAGAGCCCGAGGTGTCTCACTGCAGGGCAAAGGTCTCCCTACCCTTATTCCAGTTCTTCATGTCTATTGCTACGAATAACCGGTCTCTTTGAAATAAGCCCAGATCATCCCGCCATCGCCGTCTAGGTCTGCCGCGTTGGCGTTTGTTACTTATTTAGTGGGACCCATTGAGATCCATCGTAAGTTTGGCTCATTGATCTTCTGACATACGGCAGATGTGTCCAGACCAGTTCCACTTGCGTGCGTGCGTTGCCACAGCGTGGCGGCATTCCGATGACGTCAGATATATTAATTCTGGAACGGATTGTTGTTTCTGATCCGGCCAACAAGTTTTATACCTTTTTTTTTTAAATTTTTTTTATTGGTGCCCAGTGGAAATTCTTCATGAACTTCCTTCGCCCCGGGGAAGGACGAAGGGGTATGCCGGACTCCTACCGGCTAAAACCACTGGGGCGGTCATCTTCGGCACCTAAGGGAGGCTCCAGGTCCTCGTATGATCACACTAGAGCCGCCCACTGATGCCACGCCTATTGGCACATCTCGGAGAGGGTGACTGTAAAGCGGTCACCCCCCCAGGGGGATTGTAAAGGATCCCCCAAAGCGTCCCACGGCAGCGCGTGACCACATGCGCGCTACCGTCTTCTCTTGGGTCGCTTGGTGTGGGCACGCAGATTCCCCAATCTACGCACCCGCGAACCCAGAGGTCCCCCACCTTATAGCAATGGCAGGGGTTTTCAGGCGTATCGGAGTTAGGCGCCAGAACGGTTGTTACCCCGGCGCCGTCTCCTTCTTCTTCGAGCGGGATCGGCCCTCTCCCGATCCCGCTCTGCGGTCTCCTTCTGGAGCATGACGCTCTCACAGAAGGAGACCACTGCATTCCAGTTTTCGTGCTCTGCCAACATAGCCGACACTACTGCTGGCAGAGAGAGATCTTGCCCGATCCGATCGACCAGGATCCGCCGCTCGGTGGCCCACGCAGGGCACGCCTCGAGCGTGTGCTGTGCGGTGTCCTGGTCGCTATCACAATGGTGGCATTGTGCCGTGGCCTCGCGGCCTATCCTGTGCAGGTACGCACCGAAACAACCATGCCCGGTGAGCACCTGCGTCAGGCGATAGGTGACGCGCTCGCTCCTTCTGAGCCAGGCTCCGAAGAGCGGCAGGACAGCCTCGACGACGCGCTTGGTCGCAAATTGCATCCGCAGGCGGTGACGCCACTTTACAAGTGCGCGTCGCCGAGCCAGCCGCCTCAGCCTGTCCAACGCCCCTGGAGGCGCGTTTTCGCCGCTCTGGCGGAGGGAGCGTGAACAAGTTTTATACCTAGTATACTCCGTTTCGTTACTCACTCGCTGGAGCGTAGATAGCTGCCGATTTGTCAAAGACCATGTTTGAAAATTATGCGAGGGTGGGAAGAATGCTTGCGTTCATGAGTGTCCGCTTAAGACAGATGCTGGTAATTTACAGCCATTTATGAATAGGTAGACTAGTTGCCATGTGGCAATGTGTAGATTTCTTAAGGAGAAGAAGTCCATGGAATATATATAGAAATGGTCACCATTCCTAACTTATATAGAGGTTTTATTTAAAAGAACCACGTTCCTTTCTTCGTATACATTTAAGCCATCAGTAAAACCTCGTCTAAACTTCGTCCCTTTCGTCTACTATCAATAAGTACATACTGGTAAGGCGAGCACAGCGCACTCCATCCATCAGTGAAACGACTTCCGCGCTCCTCTTTATGGGAAGTGGCGCGTGCGTCGTCGTGGAAGCTTGCGCGCGCGCTCGGACGTGTGCCTTTTCACCCATTCATCAGACATGTGTTAGACTGTGGATGCGGTAGACATTGTAAGTGCTTGCAGTTACTTATAGGCAAATATTAGTGTACAAGTTATTTTTATAGTGCAACCTTCTTTTGTTTGGTTTTTAGGGGAGCTTCATGTTATGCTTGTGCTAAGAGGAAGCTTAATTTGAAATAGACATAATCAACATTAAAAAACTTTAATGTTTTAACCTTATTATATAAGTACTATAGTATAGATATCAGAGTGGGCAAAGGCGTACGACAAGGAGATCCCCTATCACCAAAACTATTCTCGGCGGTACTAGAGTCAATATTCAGAGGTCTTAATTGGGAAAATCTCGGGATCAATGTGGACGGTTTCCCATTAACGCATTTGAGATTCGCGGATGATCTTGCGTTATTTGCCAAAACTCCAGAGGACATAACAAAAATGATTAACGAACTGGCAACGGAAAGTGAGAATGTAGGGTTAAAACTGAACCCGGAAAAAACAAGAGTAATGACAAACGGAGAGAGAATCACTATAAAATTAGGAAACAACCAAATTGATTATACAGATGAATATATTTACCTGGGACAGCTAATAACACATGACAATCCGATGCGCAAAGAAGTTGAAAGAAGAATAACCAATGGCTGGAGGAGATACTGGGGTTTGAAAGAGATCATGAAGGATAAAAAACTTCATATGAATATAAAAAGTAAATTATTTAACACCTGCATACTACCAGTTCTCATGTACGGCAGCCAAACTTGGACCTTATCACAAAACATGACTAGCAAACTTGCCACCTGCCAATACGCAATGGAAAGGAGCATGATGAATGTGAAGAAGTCAGATCGACTGAAAAACCGTGTAATAAGAAGAAAAACAAAGGTTATAGACATAACGTGCAAAATTAGAAGGCTCAAATGGCGATGGGCAGGGCACATGATAAGAGGAAAAGACAAATGGAGCAAAATTGTGACACGATGGTATCCTAGAGAAGGTAAAAGGAAAAGAGGTAGACCACAAAAAAGATGGGATGATGATATAAAACAAGTGGCAGGCGTCACATGGAACAGGGTGGCTCAAGAAAGATATGAGTGGAAAAGATTGGAGGAGGCCTTTGCCGACTGGCAAACAGATCTACAGAGAATAAGTAAAATTCAAATAAAAGACTAGATTAAGATTTTTTTTAACTTTTTCATGCATTGTTCTTTGTCATATAATTGTAACATTGATCTGAATAAAGGGCTATATTATTATATATAAGTACTATAATATAATATACTATTGAAGGCACTGTGGCTATTGAAATCACTGGGCATAAGACTAAAATAATACTAATGTCTCGCGGAGACGAAGGGAGGCTCCAGGAACTCGAAAAATCTCCATCTAGAGCCACCCATTGGTGGCCTTCATGCACTTCTCGGAGGGGATGACTGTAAAGAAGCCATCCCCCAGGCATCTTTCAGGGGGATTGTCAAGTATTCCCCCAAAGGCTCGTTATGCGCTGTGCTGCGCACACAGCGGCACGTAAGCACGTGCGCGCCGCCGTCTTCCCGGGTGTCGCTCGGTATGAGCACGCAGATTCCCAATAGGCGCGCTCGCAAAACGTGGTCTTCTCGTGTCCACGGTCAATGCAACTTGGCCGAAACATTGAGGTTAGTCAAAATATTGCGCGAATAGTCCCGAAATCATAGTCTAATATAATACCCTAAGTTTATGAACAATATTTGTTTTCTTTATACATAAGAAGGTACGACATGTCACATCCATTCTTCCTACGCCGCGCTGGTTGACAAGGTCGTCGGTTCGGTTACAGTTAACCGTTCACTAATCGGGCACATTTGCATCGCCACATCGGCGGCTATCGATTCCAGCAGAGTGAGACATGGTGACTACTGTAGCTAGCCTTTCCAACTTCCTTATCGACTTAATTACGAGGCATTTATCGATAGACGCTTGTTAGAACAGTAATTAACTTTGACGTTGATAAAAGACAGGTGTTGGGGGCCAGCAAGTGGTTTGAAAATAAATTGGCATCTGTTCGTCTTGTTTTCCTTGTATGGTAGGTTCTTGAATAGTTATTTCATGTGCAGCGGTGCGGCTCTAATCAAATGCTACAATATTATACTGGATAGCTCTAATTTCTATAGATACTTCTCAAAAATTGTGCGGTCGGGGGCCCCCGTCAGAGACGAAGTTCTTTACTTGCAATAATGACACAATATTTATCTAAATCAGAGGGATGGGCAGCAGCGTCCCTTCTGAGAAACGGTAGACATACTGCGCTCACCAACCCGCCTGCCAAGCGTGGTGAGTATTGACAAATACCCCCCAGCATGATGACACAGTTGTGGAAAACTATGGGGGAGGCCTTTGTTAAGCAGTGGACATATAAATGGCAGATATGATATGATGATAAATCCCGTGTGAATTAAAACAATAACAAAAATAAGTTTACATAATATTTACACGTGTTTAGAATTGAGGTTTAGAGCTGACCGCGCATATGCATGCTGCTCGAATCTTGATAATCGTACGCACGCACACAGACTCACGCATACAACCGTATAGAATAGAAAGAGATGGAGAAAAAGAGAAAGAGAGGGAAAGTTCGCCTGGATGGGCTATAGCGCGTTTCCCTTACGTGACGATTTCTGCCATTTCACTCTAGTGTAAGCCGCATAAAACACTTCTTTCCAATGAGTTTACACACGCACACACTAACACACACAACCGTGTATAATAGAAAGAAACAGAGAAAGAGAAGGACAGGTCGTCTACCTTACATAATAGAAAGACATATAATAAGTGGGGGCATAACGATTTTTTCTTACGTGACGAGTTCTGCCAGTTCACTGTACTGTAAGCCGCGTAAAAGAACTTCGTTCCAAAAACAATATATCTTTAAGGGATTAATGGAGGATAAACTGCAGATTGCAGAACTGTAAACTTTATACAATACTACACGCACGGAAATAGGGAAGAAGATATATTTGAGTACACTAAACACACAACACATGCTTTTGCCGTGGCCTACTATCAAGGCTACTTTTCCGGGATGAAAAGCTTTTACTTGAAATAGGATATTTCTATTCATCATTATAAATGTATTTACGCTCATCACTGACTCACTGACTGACTCTGCAACACTGTAAGAAAAAATGTATACCTATACGTGTATTTTTATGATAGCCTAGTGGTTGAACGCTTGCCTTCCATACAGGATGGTCTGAGTTCGATCCGGCTCGCACCTTTAACATTTCGGATTCATGTACAGACAGAATTTGATTATCACTTGCGTTAACGGTAAAACATCGTGAGGAAACCTGCACACTGAGAGGGTTCCAAAATGTTCTCAATGGTGTGTGTAGTTCTCCAACCCGCACTAGTCCAGCCCAGCCAGACCCGTGCCCAGCCGTGGGACAGTAATCTCAGGGCTGTTTATGTTATGTATATATTAAATTAAAGTGTCATCATTTCGGCCGAATGAAGTCCACTGCTGGACACAGGCCTCCCCCAAAGATCACCACAACGACCGATATGGATGCGCTGTGGGTCCATTGGGGGGTCTTGCCATAATCGCCACGCTTGGCAGGCGGGTTGGCGATCGCAGTTGAGTTGTTAATGTACTCGAAGGCCGCTGCTGCCCATCCTACGGATAAACCCTTAGTCGACTTTTACGACACCCAGGGGAGGAGATGGGGTGGTGGTATTCTGAGCCGGCACCACACGGCATTAAAGTGTCAACTAACTAGTAATTATCATATCAGCAAAAGGATTTCCACAATTGGGTCGTATGTGTGGGTGGAATTTGCCAGTGCACACCACGCTTGGCAGGCGGGTTGGTGAGTGCAGAATGGCTACTGTTCCAATGGACGCTGTCGCCCATCTGTTTTAGAGTCCGTTAGTGTACGACATCCTCGGTAGGAGATATAGTGGTGCTATATTCTTTATCCGGACACCACACTGAATATTTGTCATCTAAACTAAATCCGAATATCTCATCAATTTGGCCGAATGTCCACTGCTGGACACAGGCCTCTCCCAAAGATCACCACAACGACCGATATGGGTGTGTTGTGGGCTCATTGGGGGTTTTGCCATAATCGCCACGCTTGGCAGACGGGTTGGCGATTGCAGTTGAGTTGTTAATGTACTCAAAGGACGCTGGTGCCCATCCTCCGGCTAATCCCTTAATCGACTTTTACGACACCCACGGGAGGAGGGGTGGTGGTATTCTGAGCCGGCACCACACGGCCGAATAGCTACTATTAGTAATTACGCGGCTGATTAAAAACAAAACCTAACATCAAAACTAAATTGTGTAGCATTAAACAGTACCCAACTAACCGAAATATTGTAGAAAACAATCGATTAAATTAATTCAATCAATGAACCACCGCAGGTGTTCAACTTTACCGGATCCAGCCTAGCCCTAACAGACATAGACTTGTGACATGGCTATTTAAATTACTGACACACATTACACCAAATACATTCGACACACGTGTGTTTTAAACGTATGCCTATATTACAATATTAGCAACGCAATAATTATTAGGAGCACCAGTTTCGAAATGTCACTGCATACACTGGAAACTTACGTAAAGTGGTGGGGTGCAAAGTTACCCTATCATCATCATCATCATCTCGGCCGAATGAAGTCCACTGCTGGACACAGGCCTCCCCCAAAGATCACCACAACGACCGATATGGGTGTGTTGTGGGCTCATTGGGAGGTTTTGCCATAATCGCCACGCTTGGCAGACGGGTTGGCGATCGCAGTTGAGTTGTTAATGTACTCGAAGGACGCTGCTGCCCATCCTCCGGCTAATCCCTTAGTCGACTTTTACGACACCCACGGGAGGAAATGGGGTGGTGGTATTCTGAGCCGGCACCACACGGCAAAAGTTACCCTATACGCAATGATATTTACATAAAGATTGATAATACTGCTAAATTTCAATAAAAAGGCAAAATTTGTTCAGTTATTTTAAAATTGTATTAACTAGTCCGGGTGATGACTGTATTAAGAATATAGGACCTCTGCATCTTCTTCCGTGGTGTCGTCAATGGTAACTAACGACCGAATACTCAAACGCTTTAACTATTCGAGAAACCTGTTCTGGTACAAAACCGGGCGGCTCAAATTGTTTAAGCGATAAATGGCGTTTGAGTATTGGGCCGTAAGGGACTCTAAACCAGAGAGATGGGCAGCAGCGTCCCTTCTGTAGAGCAGCAGTCATTCAAGCCGCCCGCCTGCCAAGAGTGGTGAGTACTGGAAAATTCCCCCATAAATGACGAGACACGGCCTGCAACCGGTTATAACATCTATGGGCAGGCCTTTGTTCAGCAGTGGACGTCTTTGGGCTGGTAATCATACCAGCATCATCAGATGATGAGAAACTATTTAAATATTGTTATGTGATGAATGGGAATGAGCACTCAGACGATCCACTAACTTGCTTTAATAAAATGAAAACCCCAGAAAATCCTATATTGTGCTTACGTCCGCAGTCACCTCGAATACGGTAGTCAAATTTGGAATCCGAATTATGCAATATATACAGATAGACTGGAACGAATTCAGAGAAAATTTACGAGATATATTAGTAAAAAAAAATTAAATTCCTTATATGAGTTCCAAAGAACGTTGCTCTCGTTTCCACCTACTCCCACTTGTAACTCGAAGAAATATATCGGATATACGCTTTTTATTGAAAGTAGCACAATCAATAATTGACTGTCCAGAAATTGTCTCTAGGTTATCTCTAAATGTTCCACTCCGACACTCACGTTTGACAAACCTCCTCGCCACTCCATATGCGCGCACAGTTTACCGCCAGAACTCATTCATGTTACGATCATCCAAAGCAATCAACCTACTCATTAAATCTGATCACCCCTCATTTGATCTGTTTACAAGTAGCTTAACATCTATTAATACCATTATGTCTAAAGACTATCTTGAATCCAATGAGCTCTAAAAGCGTTGTGGGCATGTAATTTACCTACCTAATATCTACTATTCACTATAAATCAATATATTACACTTTTAGTACTAATTGTGGAGGCTTGTAAATGGCTTTTCGCTATTTGTTTAATTTTAATATTTTTTGTATTGTTACCTGTAAGCCACCCAAATAAAATACAATAATAATCAGAGAATAGGCGGAAAAGGCAACAAATTACCAAGCTCGATGCAGTTTATCCAACACCAAATCGCAATACCACACCGCTTGGAAAAGTCCTACTTTGCACTCTCTGCTTCTGCCTGTGCCATAACACTGCCGCGATAGGTATTTCGAAACTGGTCCTTTGGTAATTGTGTATGCACCGTTACTGTGCAGTAGTTGGAATGCAGGCACCGTCTTAGGGATTTGCATTTCAACTGGACGCGAAGTGTGTCGGGCTGGCAGGTTCCATTGTAATTAATAGAACTCCTTTTGGATTCGCAGTTACGTGCGATTGGCCGCCACTGGGTTTCTTAATATGTGTCGCTTCAAATGTTTCAGTGGGCTGTTTCATATTTGTCTAAATTATCTTATTGTGTACAAGTATTTTAGATGATGGAGTTTTCTTTTAAACACTTAAGTATGGTACAAGATCATATCTAGGCTTGCCATAATCGCCAGGAACAGAAACGGGACGTCAAAAACACGATGAATTTATTGAGTACTACCCTACTTATACCTACAATGTGTGCTTATCAGGTGAAGGTAAGTGTAACTGTGTAAGAAGTGTGATGCAATCATTTTACTGCATCGAATACCGCGCCCAAATTTCCGATTTGAGTCCCACTAATAGCTGTTACGATCGTCTCACGCACTTCACTTCACTCCGCATATCCGATCCTACCGTCGGATCGGATATGCGGATCTGATTCAACCAACAGAACTAGAAAATTGGAAGCATACTTTTGGAAGTGTTCGACGGTTCTCTGATTCAGTTACAAGTAAGATGATTTTGCGGGCTTCGATAGATCATAGGGCCAATTCTCGTAATTTAAAAATGTTCAAAATATAGTTTCGATCTAGTCTTAGTGTCATAAATGTCACAAATGGTATTCTCCTAAACTAAAAAACAACGTCGAACATGAACTTACACTTTGATGAGATTGAAAATGGATCTAAGTCAAAACGGTATTCTGCTAACATTTCGAACTGTCATATGTACTAAATTGTTATTAAATAAACGCCAAATTGAGATTCAAATGAGACTAGATCGAGATTATACTGAAATCCGACTGAACTTTAAGAATAATCTGAGTTCGGTCAAGCAAGTTTCAGTCATAGTGTAAATTAATTACGAGAATTGGCCCTCAGAAAACCAATGTAATTACAATATAAATTAGCCGTGTCCCGCGGTTTAACCCGCCGTTTAATTTAAAAGAAATCGGATTATTTATAAATAATACAGTTAGTGTATATTTTCATGAGTTTTAACTGTTTTTCACGGAACCCTAATTCTTTTCCTTAAATAAAAGTAGCCTAAGTTACTCCTTATAACATCAGCTATCTGCCAGTGAAAGTCTTGTCAAAGTCGTTCCAGCCGTTTCGGACATTAGTTGAAACAAACAGATAGAAAGACAGACGGGGAGACAAAAAAAAAATTGATCGTTTGTATAACATTTAACATTGATTTTTTGTAACGTATATACTTTTATACGACGTTTTTTTTTTAGTGACGTATATACTTTTATATGCATTTAGTAAAAAGCTGTTATTTTGTCATTACAAACAGACACTTCAGTTTTATTTATTTGTATGTATGTATAGATGTATAGATGACAATAAGTCAAATTGTAGTAGTAAGTAAATTATACAAACAGGATAGATATCCTGTTTGTATAATTTATAGACGTTGTTGGTTGACATCGGCTACAGATAAATTCAGGTGCATGTAGTGTTTACTGGTGATAAGCTTCTCAGTGCAAGAGTCTGGCTAGCTACGCGGAGTAATATTATGGCGTTGCCCCTGAGAAGCTCTAGAGATCCATGTCATCATATGCGCCATGAGACACCCACTGCTGAACAAGGGCCTCCCGTATGGGTTTACATAATTATTGTGTCGTCATTTTGGGGGGAATTTGCCAATACTAGCCACGCTTGGCAGGCGGGTTGGTGAGCGCAGTATGGCGGTTGTTCCAAAGAAGAGACGTGCGATCATCCCTTTGGTTTAGAGTCCCTTAGTCGCTTATTACGACATCCACGGGAGGAGATTTAGTGGTGCTATATTCGTAATCCAGACACCACAGAGACTATCCACCTCACGGAGATCCGTGTACATCTATCGTTTTATACGAGGTTGGGTATTGTATGTAATCACACAAGTTACGATTACATAATTTTACTGTATAATACGTCGTCTGTGCTGAAGAGTACTTCACCTGGCTGACAGAGCAAATTATCTGATCATCTTAGGCACCGCAGTCATATCTTAATCCTCTCCATAGCATATGTTCATAAATTGCGGACACTTGCAAGATATAATCTTTTGCTAGGTCTTGACAAACTGGAAGTTGTCCTATGAGGAAGAGATTGTCTAAATTTATTATAATAATTCACTTTATGTTGCTGGTTAGTGTTATGTAATTACATTATGTATTATACGCATCATTTGGAATGCAGGTCTTTTTATAGTCTGGGGAAACGAGCATGTCGGTCACATAAAAGTAAGATACTACCGCGTGTATTATATTATCTGTGTTACCGCCCCTGAAAATCCTATATAAGGATCTCAACACCCAGACCACGCTTTTATGGGCTGCGATAAATTGCTACTTCGGATGGGGGTCTATATGTCCCAGGACCCGTGTCCTGTTCATCCGGAACACCACAGGATCGCTGATGCGCATCTTTTATGTAGACGTATGCTAAGATGTTTTTATTCGTAAAATGCCATTGGACGTCTGTCGTAGGTACGTGTTTGGAAAAACGGCACACACACATTTTTATCGTACGGCGCAAAGTGACGAGTAACGACTGAAATTAATAATCAATGTAATCCAAAATCTTTAGGTTTTGAACTTGATTTGTTTTAGTGTTAACATCCTGGTTAACAAAAAAAAAGTCCCCAATCCTTATCATCAATTCAGCCGATGAACGTCCACTGCTGGACAGAAGCCTCTCCCAAGTATTGGTACAACGACCGATATGGTGTATGTTGTGTGATTGGGGGGTTTTGCCATAACCGCCACGTTTGGCAGACGGATTGGCGATCGCAGTTGTGTTATAAATGTAGTCGAAGGTGCCCACCTCCGACTAATCCCATAGTCGCCTTTTACGATCCCACGGGATGAGATAGGGTGGTGGTATCCTTAGCCGGCACCACACGGCCTG
The DNA here is from genome assembly GCA_947459985.1 of Diloba caeruleocephala. Taxonomy (NCBI): domain Eukaryota; kingdom Metazoa; phylum Arthropoda; class Insecta; order Lepidoptera; family Noctuidae; genus Diloba; species Diloba caeruleocephala. Next base: position 2,985,248 of record OX381605.1, on the reverse strand, counting down.
TAATTTAATTTACCATTGTCACACAGGTAATTTATGACGAGTTCCTTATTATACCGGTGCTGACTCTCACTGCACTAGTACGAAACGTTTCCGTTTCAAATGGTAGCGTTATCACTTCTCACTAGTTATGGTGACCGTAAACGGTTGGTATATGTACCTAATGGTTAACTAATAGTGGAAAATTTCACTTGTAAGTGTAGTAAGCACTTGATATGAGTCATGATGCCGTGTGGTGCCGGCTCAGAATACCACCACCCCATCTCCTCCCGTGGGTGTCGTAAAAGTCGACTAAGGGATTAGCCGGAGGATGGGCAGCAGCGTCCTTCGAGTACATTAACAACACAACTGCGATTGCCAACTCGTCTGCCAAGCGTGCCGATTATGGCTAAACCCCCCAATGAGCCCACAACACACCCTTATCGGTAGGGATCTTTAGGGGAGGCCTGTGTCCAGCAGTGGACTTCATTCGGCCGAAATGATTTGACATGTGTACCTGACCTGGGAGATTGTTTGAGTTTTAATCCAGCTAAAACTTATGGAAGGAAATTGGATTTTATATTTCGTGGAATGGGTTTCGTACTCTGTATGGTTTTTAAAGAAATTGGTAGCAAACAAGAACAAATTGTCGAGAGAAAATGAACTATAGTAATATTGAAAGAGGACACAAATTTTGGGTTATGCTTACTTTTTTAAAATTCCCGTTTATTGATTATATCCGAGTGGTGTCCGGATTCGGAATATAGCACCACTCCATCTCTTCCCGTGGATATAGTAAAAGGTGACTAAGGAACTAAACCGTGAAGGGCAGCAGGGTCACTTCCATGGAACAGCAGCCATACTGCTTTCACCCACCCTATCAAGCGTGGTGAGTACTGGCAAATTACCCCGAAAATAGTGACACAAATGTGGGAAACTATGAGGCAGCTCTTTGTTCGGCAGTGGACGTTCTTTAATTGATATGATGATGATGATGATGATGATGTTTTTATCGCAGAATGAATAACTGTTTGAATGGAGTTGTTGAGAATGTTTGATGGTTTGAATAATGGTTTGGATGCATTTGTATGGATGTTTCAGGGACTGCAGTAAGATTGCCTAAGCTTCCAGCACCCAGGGGTTTCTGGATCCTCGGGCCATGGGTCAGTTCCTTTCCTTTAACATAACGATATAATGGCTGATTTATTTAAGGCATTAATTATTAAATACTAATTTCATTATCTTATCAGCCTGAGACGTGTTGCTGGGAGTTTGATGCGCAAGCAGTGAAAGATTTGGAGACTGTCTAATATGTTGACATTCAAAAAGAAAAAGAATCTTTAATAAATGTATTTTATTATATATTTCTCTTTTACACGGGTTTATGTCCGGATCCGGTCTTTTGATAGGCTTACGCGGGGACATGGGTCCAATACGCAGAGGCCCTTTAGAGAATTTTAATCTAAAATGTAATGGGACACTAACCGGGGACTCTCCATGGCTGCACTATAAAATGCAGTCTCGGATTGTCCCCGGAGGTGTAAAACTGTTGTATGAAATGGAAACTACAAGTATAAGGTCTATTGCAATGGGTGCTAAATGGATTTAATACTAAGAAAAACGGCGTCTGCCTTTCAATCGTTAAAGTGAAATTCTGTGGCAGACGGTGACTTGCCACTCACAAGATGGGCCCCCTAAATGGCCACCACTACAGGCGACAAGGAGCAACACCGGTGTGAGCAGCTAGGGGTGTAGAGAGGTGGGGCACCGGTTTCACCATCGCGCGTCTCGAAGACTCGGAGCGGGTTTCCCCGTTTTTACGCCATTAGACACTTCCACCCCCGAGCATATAGCTCTGGCGGCCCCCCTCTGATCGGCCAACTACGGCAAGCTAGAGTTGAAAATCCTACGGGCACTCATGGGGTACCACTCCAACCAACCAATGAAGGCAAGCCGGAGACGAGGCCCTGACCGACTCTCTGGAGCATTCGGGTACGCAGTGTCGCCACTCACATTTAGCTCGCCACAAACTGCCCTGCGTTCTGTAAGCTACTTAATATACTTTTTTTTTTCTTACGATATACTTTTTTTTATCATAAGGTAGGAAGAAATCAAGCAGCTACTTTAATCTGCCCTCCAGGATTACCTTATCCCATGTTGAGATAACGACTGCCCAGAGGGGTATTATTATTATTATTAAGACCGCCCATTGTACATGTATCTTTTTAAATTTTTATTTATTTATTTATTTATTTATTAATAAAGGTACACCAACAGCTTCTGTATATAAAATATCAAATAACAGTAGGTAACAATAAGTTTTGGACTTATACAGTAGCCAATGACAGGTGAACCAACATTCCCAAATATAAGTGATAATTTAAGGTAAAACGAGATGTACTATACCGTTTTGTGGTAATAAACTATAAAAACAGTATAACAAAACTAATAGAGTAGTAGTATTATATAATATAAGAATAAGAAACAAAATAATTTTATATACTAACATAATAATAGAATGAATATTTTGATTCCATTGCTTTAGGGTTTTAGAATTTTAAATTTTAAATTCATAATTTGGTTCTTAAACATGTTCATGGAGTCATGATATATGTCAACATCTGGAGTGGATTTTATATAAGAATTCATCTCCTTGCTGAGCCTATTGAGAGGTGAGTTTAGTTTTGTTTTTTGAGTTTTTATCTCTATGTATGTATTATGTGGTGTACAATAAAGAGTATATAAATAAATAAATTATTAGTATGATTTATTTTAATTGAGATATGGGAGAAGGACTGTCTTATAATGATACTGCTTTGTATTGAGACACATACTATTAAATTCTACTCCACTAATTGAGATTACAGATTTACAGAGTACAATTTGAAAATTCTGTTAATGTTAGGGAAATGTTAAGCTTAGAGAATTTCACTGCAGGACATCGGGGATCGTTCTCACAATAAAACAATATTTACAGCCATCCTAAACAAAGTATGAAAAATAATATGATAAACCCAAGATAAAAGTAATGATTACGTAGATATCATCTTATTTTATCTCTCAAGCAATGACATTGGGATTGTGTATGGTTTAAAAATGTTATTCAGCAATATGATGTTGTATCTCGTGTTATCTATAAACATTTCATCTTAACTGTTTATCTTTCAGTTGGTTATGGCATGTTTAGTGATTAAGTACATTTTAAAATATATTTTTAGTGAAAAATGTTGCAGTCTGAAGTCGACTCTTTGAAGGTAAATCTTTCTTATACTTGTATTTTTCATTCTAGCCATGTGTATTAGGTTTTTAACCATTTCAAGGCTCTAGTTTACTCATTTCGTGACAAGATTTCCCACTGTCTACGATAGTTGAAAGTTCTCTAGATATTGAGGATAATTCAGAGTTAATCAGTTCGTTTATGTCATCTGCGAATTGTATGAGATTGTCATTGTATATCACGTTACTATTCGATACATCTTGTAGTAATATTATATATTTCAAGTCTCTGGCCAAAACAGAAAAACAATCATCGATCGCCACGGGATAGAGGCGTCAATGAATCGAATGGAAACGACATTCTAGATCATGTGACCGGTAGACAGCTTAAATAAAGTCAGTCCGTGATTGACATTTATAATCCTTAGTAGCCTCAGATTGTCATTTGTCATTCTAACGTGTGTTGTTCACGGGAAATCACTTTACCTATAGGGCTGTTGAATGATTTCAACGTAGGCACGACTCTTGAACGCCAGCTTCAATCTTAATAGGTCTTAAACTAATGTTCGTGATCTTATTAATAACAAAACCTTGCCTATATCAGGTGTTTATCTTGAGACATTGTGAAACCAATGAGTATTGTATTGGTAGACAAAGAGCCAGCGTCTTGTCTCTATTCACGATTGTTTTTCTTTTAACCTGTTATGTTATTGTAATTTTAAGTTGAAGTAACATAGACAGCAAAATTTGATTGGTTGGTAGAAATACACTTATTTAGTACACATTGACAGCACAAATAATTAAAATCAAATAATAAATATCAACAAATTGTAGATAGTAAATTGCACTGTTGAGGCAAGTTGAGCATGTCCATTCAGTGTCCCAACTGAGCATTTGCTAGTCGTTTGGCTTCCAGCGCTAATTTCCTGTAAGCACTGCAGTTACACACGGAGCTCAGGAATAATAAATAAATACAAGTATATAAAGTAAAAATATATTAATAAACTTGTTTTAATGGGTGTAAATGACAAATACATAAGACCTACAAAAATAGTGAACTTTACTTTGAGGGGACAATCCGTAGATTATACAAGGGTCACACTAAAAGTTATTAGAAAATAAAAAACGGAATGATGTAATGATGTAGGAACTTGTTAACATTTTTTGTAATGTTTTTTTTTTTCGACGAAGTTTCCGTTCCATTTTAAGTAGGTACCGTCGCATGCGATGGAAATTGACTGAAGCAGTCAGCCCACCCCACTTTAGGGATCGCTTCCACGGCCTGGTCGACCTGATCGGGCAAGATCTCTCTCTGCCTTTACAGTCACCCTCTCCGAGATGTGCCTATAAGCGTGGCACCAGTGCTCTAGTGTGATTACACGAGGACCTGGGGCCACCCTTAGGTGCCTAAGATGACCGCTCCAGTGGTTTTAGCCGGTAGGAGTCCGGCATACCCCTTCGTCTTTTCCCGGGGAGAAGGAAGTTCATGAAGAATTTCCACTGGGCACCAATAATTTTGTGGGTCCCTATTTAATAAGGCGCAAAATTATGAGTTTCGCTCGACCCATAGCCCACGTAATCCTGACCGCAAAGCGTGCGGATTTGTATAAGTTGAACCTTTTTGCTACATTGTATACGACGTGGTCTTTGACATATAAGGCACCTTAGGGTAGGCATAAAAAAGACAGCTAAGCTACCACCGTAGTAAACACCGTTAAAATGTATCAGATTACGTTCACCGACGACTGAGTAGCTGTCTTCAGGACATCGGTGACAATCCGAGCTGATATGTACGTAATTATAATCTAAATTCATAATCCATTCTTGTATGTTGTATGACCTCATATTCCCCATAGTGCTTAGTAATTTGTGTTAATATAAATGTAAATGATATTCCTTGAGGTAAAATGATAGTAAACGCACATTGAATTTGTAAACGTTCTAAGGTATTTGCATTGTTTCAACGGTAGCCTGTTACAATTGGCCCAGTCTCCACTAGCAATAATTGCATTACTTGTCTTACAGTTTATTGAATTATAATGTTGCCAGCATACGCTATTAAGAATATAACACCATAGCACCACTCCGTCTCCTCCAGTGGATGTCGTAAAATGCGACTAAGGGGCTCTGAACCAGAAGTATAGGCAGCAGCGTCCATTCTGTGGAACAGTAGCCATGCCGAGCGTGGTACAAGTAAGTAGGTACTGGCAAATTCCCCCTCAAATTATACTCGGCTTGTAATCGTTTATGAGGAGGCCTTTGTTCGGCAGTGGACGTCTTTTGGCTGATATTATGATGATGATGATGACACTATTATTGACGCTATTAGTATGACACATAGCACAGACAATGGGTATGAGACGCTCTCTTGAATTATGATAATGCACAATAGTTATCTGCCTACACTAAAAAAGTCGGTCAAGCATGATTTTGATTCGTCTGACGTTGACTTGACATACTATTATAGTTTATCTCAATAAAAAGTAAAGGATAACCTTAATACCTACTTCCGTTTTTTCTTATTCAAGAATGCGTATACTTATATATCTACCACGGTGGAAATACCTAGTCCTTCGCTCGCGTCGGCCCGTCGGTAGCTATAAACATGGGCCTTCAATAATCTAAACCAGATCCAACTCCCTAAATCTTCCCTCAGTAACGCCCTAACCCGAAGCCCGAGTTCCAGCGGACGCCCTAAGCCGATGTGCTTCTTAGTGTCATGGTCTACTGGAGGCTTTTTGGACCCAAAATTGGCGTTCTGTCAAAAAAGGGCCATGTCAAAATAAATCGAATGATAAATATGATATCAGTTGTTTTGTGGTAACGGGAGCTCTTCACGTGTACATGTAAATGCATAGTATACCCATGCGATTGACCGAGTTGATTAAAGTTTACGAGAATGGCATTAATTGAATCGAAAGAACCTTACGGTAATACTTATATAGCGTTTGTTTCATTAATTCTACATACATCCGTCCAGCATCAAGTAGCCGCATCAGTTGATGCCGAGTTGATTAATTGATTGAAGTAACAAGTATGTGATTTTATGGAGAATCCATTAATGTAGGGTCTCCTCCCGTGGACATCCGTATGGTGTTCGGATTTAGACTATAGCACCACATTTTCTCCCGTGGATGTTGTAAAAGGCGACTAAGGAACTCTTAACCAAAGGGATGGGCAGCAGCGTCGCTTCTTTGGAACAGTAGCCATACTAACCCGCTTGCCGAGCAACGTGAGTACTGGCAATTTCCCCTCAAAATGATGACACTGTCGTGGAAAAAATGGGGGAGGACTTTGATTCAGCAGTGCACGTCCTTTAGGTGATATGATGATGAGAATTCAGGGTCTTGTGGTTCAGCTAAGGTCGAAAAGATGAGCTTTTTGTCTTGAGTAGGTAGCACAGGTATCAGTAGAAAACATGCACCCCCCCCTGGTTTTAAACTTGTCCACACCGAGGCATTTAGATTCTAGGACACTTCCAAAATATAGTAACATCGACGGAACCCTAAAATATGAGCCCTCTAGAGAACCCACGCAATATTGTAACTACATTAACATGCGTACATTACAATGACGTTACATTCAATAGATCACGTGGATACCGTGTGTCATGCCAGTTGTGTTACTGATTCCTTAGAGACAAGTCATAGCGAAGTTTCATCGTTAAGTGTGTGTCAGTGGCTGTTGGAGTTCGTGTAAAGGGAAGGAACTCGAGACCGAACAAAAATTGGTAATATAGATATTCTCTATCATCATCGTGCTGTGTGGTGCCGGCTCAGAATACCACCACCCCATCTCCTCCCGTGGTTGTCGTAAAAGTCGACTAAGGGATTAGCCGGAGGATGGGCAGCAGCGTCCTTCGAGTACATTAACAACTCAACTGCGGTCGCCAACCCGTCTGCCAAGCGTGGCGATTATGGCAAAACCCCCCAACACACCCCTATAATTTCCGCTGAAAAAGATCCACTGCTGGACATAGGCCGGTACCAAAGATCCCCACAATGACTGGTCTGGTTTTGTGTTGTGTGCTTATTGGTAGGCTGTGCCATAATCGCCACGCTGGGCAGGCTATTGCGATCGCCGTTGAGTTATAATTAATATACTCGAAGCACGCTGACACCCATGGCCAATGGGATGAGATGGGTCGGTGTTATTCTTAGCCAGCATCTCACTGCGGGGTTTATCTCTATAACTGACTAGTAATATAATATTGTAGCGAGACACCGTCTGCTACATATGTCAGTTAAAGGGTAAAAGGTAGACGCATCTTTCCTTTTATTTATCTAAGTTTACTAAAGTTCTTTGACTGCTGCGTCATGCCACTCATTTGTGCAAGATGTAATATTTAACAAGTGCCATATGTAATTCTCATCTAATAATTATTAAGACATCGCTTGCTTTCATGCTCATTAAATATAGCTTTCATACCTATAAAGTTGTGATAGATTTAAAATATTACACGGGCAAAACCTTCGATCAAATAAATACAAAAACAAAAATTTGGTGAAGTCATCCAATTTCTTTCAGTTGTCTTGTTCTTGTCTTTCGAATGGTGTCCAGATTAAGAGTATAGAATCTCTCCATCTCCTCACATGGATGTCGTGAAAGGCGACTAAGGGACTCTAAACCCGCCTGCTGAGCGTAGTGAGTACTGGCAAATTCCCCCCAAATAATGGATGAATGGCATGGCACCCTATACTATAGTAGATAAACAACACCTGCGCACTAGACCTGCGCACTGAACTAATCGTTGTATTATTCTAGCTTAGCACATATCCAATCTATACAAAGGAAAGGATCGCGTTCTCAAAGGGTATTGTTGTACTTACAAAAATGATGTTATGAGTGTGCTCAACGTAGTTAACGGACTGACTAATATGTTTGAAATTTGCACGTCATGGACAGATATTACACTGGTTGACTTCGATATGGCAGCAAATTCCATACAATGCCTACTGGAGTTGTGTCATTATACTTACATCTTAAAATAATGTGCGATGTTGCAGAAAGGATCTGGCTGCAAATGTCGTAAGATGTCATCATTTCGGCCGAATAAAGTCCACTGCTGGTCACAGGCCTCCCTCAAAGATCACCACAATGACCGACACCGGCGTGTTGTGAGCTCATTGGGGGGTTTTGCTATAAACGCCACACTTGGCAGGCGGGTTGGCGATCGCAGTTCAGTTGTTAATGTATTCGAAGGACGCTGCTGCCCATCCTCCGGCTAATCCCTTAGTCGCCTTTTACGAGACCCACGGGATGAGATGGGTTGGTGCTATTCGTAGCCGGCACCACACGGAAGGAGTACTGTCACTTTATTTCCATGTTTAGGTATGTGGTACGACTGTTCTGTTCCGTGTCTTGATTAAGAATAATGTACTAATAAATAATGCACCACGCAATCTCCTCGCGTCGTAAACGGCTACTAAGGGACTCTAAACCAGGGGAATGGGCAATGGCGACGCTTCTGTGAAACAGTAGCCATATAGCGTTCATTAACCGCAGTGGATACTGGCAAATTCCCTCTAAAATTACAACACAATTGTGGAAATCTATGGGGAGGCCTAAGTTCTGCAGTGGACGTCCTTGGACTGATATGATGATGACGTTGACGGCTGTAACTTTAGACGCGTACATCTGTAATGAAATACTTTATGCGACAACACTGTAGCATATCGTTCATTATCTGAGTATGGTATATAGTTCCCTGTAAGACGTACTGGTTTTACACAGATTCAATATCTGGCGTCGAAGGGCGTACTGTGGTATCGCTTTTAAGTACTTGGTCGCCTTCAACATATTAACGATCGTGTTACAATTTACTGTAATATGGTTTTCCTAATTCTTTGGCCCGACAAACGAGATAACTCCATTCTCGAATGTAAGCAGTGTGAGTCGCGGTGTCAACACATCCCGTGTGTTGACATTAATTGCTACAGTTCAGTTTGAAGGTAAATTACCCCAAAAGGGAAAATACCGTGACTAAATACTACATGATGTAGGCACAATCTGATATGATCTAGACATCGATAAGATAACACAATTAGCATGGACTTTTTTTTCAACGTTATTTTGAATGATTTCTGATATCATTTGGGGAGATCCCCATGACCATGAAAGGCTGTATGATATATTTTGTATGATTCGTACACAACAACAAAGCTATAATGAGCTGTAATAAGTTGACTGTATAGATAAACATTGGTTCTCTAACAGTACCTATAGACCAAACGAATAGGTAATTTTTCTCTAATTTACAGTGCATGTGGTCAGCACTACTCTAGGTCGAGGATATATGTTTATACATCTAAAAACGTGAATTTTTTCTATTTCTCTTTTTTTTGTCTCTTTTCGTATGGATAGTGGCCAACCTTATGTCAGAGTTGTACAAGCTACCCAAAGGCCTCCGACTTGGTTTAACGACTGCCGTGCCCGAAACGAAAACATCCAGGACCAACGCTTTTACGTATCCTCCAGGAAATGGAGACGCTCAGTTCAGATACCACGATGCAGTCACCCAACCATAGGCTGACCGTGCTGAGTGTAGCTTAACCTTACCGATCAGCGAGTGCAACTAACTATGAGCGAACGTGAATTAATAACAACTACATCCATAAAAATGCTTTTGCGCATAAGTTTGTTGACTTTATAATGTTTCTAATCACCGACTATCGCTAGGTAATCTTATCACGCCTCTATTTACCCACACAATGACGTCATTGTCCTGCCCTTAATGGCGCCAATAACATCGAAAGCGGCTCACACACCCATTAGAGGGATTGTGAAACGATAGTGTTTGACGCTACAGACACTTAAAAATTACGTCAGCATTAGTAGAAAGCAGCGAGTGTAATAGTGGAGGTTGCTACGAAATCTAAATGAAACCGGTTGTGTATCAAACGTTTATGTGCACTGATAACATTTTTTTATTGGTGGCCATTGGAAATTCTAGAAAGAAAGAAAGCATTTATTACCACACTAATTAAACACAAAAAATTAAAAAGAATAACGAGTAATTAGTTTGTATGGTGTGGCAAAATGAGCGGTCTCAGCAAAATATTCGGCACTGAAAGGGGGCTTCAGGTCCTCGTAAGATAGCACTAGAGCCACCCATTGGTGCCACACCTTTAGGCACATCTCTAGTGGAGGGCAGGCGGCTGTAAAAAGGCTACCCCCCAGGCACTTCTCGGGGAGGATTGTAAAGGATCCCCCCAAGCATCGCTGGTGTACCCTAGTGGTTCAACGCTTACCTTCCACACAGGAGGGTCCGAGTTCGCTCCCCGCCCGCACCTCTGACTTTTCGGATTCATGTGCGGATCAGAATTTGATTATCACTTGCGTTAACGGTGAAGCAAAACATCGTGAGGAAACCTGCACACCTGAGAGGGCTTCAAAATGTTCTCAATGGTGGTGGCGTGGTGTGTGGTTTGTCATTATATATGTAATTTATAAGAGAAATAGACGGCACGGTTGGTGCAGTGGCTGATACAGTCGGCTGCTGCGCTCCGGGTCGTGGGTTCGATTCCCGCGCGGAACAAATATTTATATGATCTGCAGGTAGTTGTTCCGGGTCTGGGTGTATTGTATGTGGAATTCATGTCTGTAAACGCACCCACGACACAGGAGAAATCCCAGTGTGGGGCAACGTTTTCTAAAAAAAAAAAAAGTACCGAGTACATATACTGTGAAAAACATTCCTTTGAATAAATTTTAAAGTCGTTTCTGGAACCAAGGGTGGACTTAAAAAGGTCCGCAAGGTCCAGGCCAAGGGTGAGAGGACTAAAGTTGTTGCAGTTGCAGAATTTATAGGTGATAAAATAAATCGTTGGTCACCCACGGACTAGAAAAAAAGATGGACTCCGCGCCACTGATATCGAAAGTGAAGCACGTATCGAACATGTGTGCGTGATTTTTGGGGATACCAGATGAAATTAAAATTTCCCACATTTTTTATTAATAATAGTAATATTATAATATAATTGCATATAGTAGTAATACTTTCATCAAAGATAGTAAGTAAATTGTCCAACAGTTGGTAAATAATTAAATTTATTGTGAAATGAGAGGTGCGTATCAAGATGTGCGGAAAAGAATTAGATAGCTGTCAACTAAAATAAAGATAAAAACACAAATATTTATTCGAAACATTTAATCATATTCTTCGTTATTTCTTATTAACATAAGTAGTGTATGAAGATATACAGACGAATACTTCGAAAAATTATAGGCTAAAAAGAAGTGAAACTTTGCATTTTAGTTAATTTGTACGAGAATGAGATGAATACATTATGGAGGTGGTAAACAGAGTAGTTCAGTCTAGTTCATTCAAGTTTGTGGGGCGACTACGACACCCCGAACAAAGAGGAGACGAAGATTATAGGATTATAACATTATAGGTTTTTTTTTTTTTAAACCTTGCCCCACACTAGCATTTCTCCTGTGTCGTGGGTGCGTTTTACAGACATAAATCCCACATACAATACATATATTATAACACTGTATGCTTGTATTCGATCTCATTTTCTCGCAGGCTAAATCCTGTATATGAATATGTTTGTCACTTTTTAGTTCCACCTAATTTTCTAATCACAACGTTGCTAAAGAAGTTTCATTTCAATAAAAAACATATTACCCATTTTTTCGGGAAAATTACCCATTTATTTTCCAACAACACAGGCACGTGTAGTTGAGGTTTTGTGATTCGAATAGTAACGATAATTTAAATCTCCAAGAATATCAAAAATGATGTATAAATTAGTGTCTTACCTGTGATAAGTTATTCCTTGACACTTTTTTTGCGATTTAGAGTTATTTTTACACCATTTCACGACACAAGAAGGCATTATTAGTTTTTTGTTTCAATTATCGTAAATAGTAACTACACGGCCGCTGCCGTACCGCGTAATGGCGATCGACCGGCATACTATGATGCATGTGTGTGCGTAAGGCACGTATGTACAAGCGAATCGGCATACTTAGGGTGCTTCATTTTCGATATGAGTGGCGCGGAGTCCATCTTTTTTTTCTAGTCCGTGTGGTCACCTAAGATGTTTTTGTAAGTGTTGGTCACTATTTGAAACTGTCACCACAACGAGGGCAGGCATATTAGACCAGATCTAGGGCGTTATTGCCATTAAACCCGCACCTGCCTGGAACCTTAGACTATTCTAAGCCTGGAACAGATCACTGAGCAGATACTTTGAGGTACTTTTTGTGTTTTCTTTTCTTTCGTCCTACTTACGCAACATTTTATGTAGGTATAATATTTCATAAGGTGTAACTGGAAATAAACTTAATATAAAGGACATAATAGACAATAAACTTATCCAGCACATCTAGTAAACAATTATGGAGTTATCCTTTGCATATTCCAAGGTTCGCTTGTGCCGCAGAACGCCACATTGTACACAAAACACGTCACCATGCGATTTCGCTAGGTGGCCCACTATTTGCGCGACCTTGCATATCTCACTGTTAATGTGCTTGTTAATTCCACACGCGTTTTGTTTACTTGTTTAATTTGCATCAGCTTAAAGAGCTTAGATCTGTATGCACATGTCTGTATAAAGTATGCAGGAATTATTTATTATGGTATTATGGATCTGACCATTTATTGTGTTGCATGGTTCTCGATATACCAAAGCCTTGTTATGAAGAAGTCTAATTTGCGTTTTGTTTTTCGGGTCTAACGGAACTAGATATCTAAATAAATTTTGTATAAAGACACGATGAGAAAGCCATGTTTCAGTTTCCCACACGTCAAACCCACGACACTTGGTGCACTATACGGCTACTTGCTGCTATTTCGGTGAGGTATCGTTTGGCTTGGGCTACGGATTTGGTACCGAAAACTGTCTTTGCTTCAGAGCGATGATGGGTCGCAGAGAGGTAGGGTGTCGCCTTTTTATTATAAGTGCCATTTTCAAAAGATAATTTAAAGTTGCGCGTTAACCTGTTTAGAATCTTTATTGTTTTTTCATTGTATCGTTGTGGTTAGTTAACTTAAAGATGATGTTATGTTGTGATGTGACTTTCAGGGTATTGCATTGCCCAATTACCTTGAGAATTTGGCCTCTTTACTAGTATTTGTTACATTACCGCCAACTAGCGATAAACGGCCGTACTACAACAAAAGAATTTAAAGATTAAGCAAAAACACAGATGTTTCGCAGTGTTGTCATTATTTTGCCTATTTTTTATTCGCTCTCTGAGAGACCCTAATACATTTTTTTGAATAAAATTGTTACAATTATGAGTTTCACCAGTTATCTTGTTTAGCATTAAGTGTTACGATATTATACATAATATATTCTGAAAGTTTGATGATAATCAGGTAAATGCTTACCGGATCTCAGTGACGTAACTAGAGGATGATCTGATTTCAACATTTTTTACGCAGTACCGACAAACGAAATACTAAAGTAAATAAAAAGCGAAAACAAACAGCTTGGAAATAATGTAAGTACTAAGCATATTTTTTTACAGTTCGGGCACGCTTCACTTTACGTTTATGTTTATATTTAGGCATTGTCAGGCTTACTCTATGATAAGTTCAAAACACAAAACGAAACTATAAACTCCTTTAAATTTATTTACAAATTTAATTTCTGTATTCAGTTTACGTAATTGTTATATCTGTACTATATGGCTTTAATTCATAATCATTCAAAGCTGTTCAAGTTTGGATTGCTTTTGTAAAAAATAACGCACGTACAGTCCACCCGCCATGAGTCACTGATATATTGCGTTCCGAGCATGGGCCACAGGCGTTGCTTATGACATTTCAGGGTATTCTTTATTACTCAGTAAAAAAAAAATTGAGAAAATAAAGAATACAAATTGTTACAGACGTTATTCCGCTTTTTTGGTGTAAAATTCATGCCTAACTATTGAGCCGTTATAGAAAGAAAATTCAATTTAGGTTAAAAACTGCCTATTTATTATATTAATTTCTAAACTGATTATCTTTACATTAAAACGGTAAGTTGATGTTTGGTTGCTCTTTATTTCACTATCATCTAATACTAAAACCGTCGTAACAAGCATTTACATCATACGTATAAATGAAATACAAAGTTATCACAAGACCTGACCAGTTTGAATTTTTAATAAAGTATAAAAGAGTATGTTACGAGCATTGGAAAGAATACTTTGATGTAAAATCATTGGAAAAGGGAATATGGTATAAGTCCATTCAGTGTGAGCCTCCTCATATACCGTGGTTTTTTAATTCTATTTTACCTAGAAAATTATTAGTGATTGCTCACAGATTGAGATCCGGACATGTTCCGTTAAATAAATTTAAATATATGATGAAACTGATTAATTCACCTAATTGTGACCTGTGTGGAATAGTTGAAGATGTTCAACACCTTTTAACCGAGTGTGTACGGTTTCAATCTGGGAGGAATTCTATTGTGGGTCTTGTGGGTTTGAACAGACTAAATATCGGAATGTTTCATCAAATACTTGCCAAACCAACATCTGAAGAAGCAAAGACATTGTTCGAACTTGTGATTTCCATATTATAGATTATAAAAGTAACTTAATTTTAAGCTTAAATGTGTTTAGTATATTGTAGTCATAAAAGAATATGCTCATATGGGACTGGCATATACAAGTATGTATAAAAGTCCCGAAATTAAATAAAAAAAAAAAAAAAAAAAAAAAAGTTATCACAAACTGTCCTGTTTTAAATACTTTTAATTAAATATATACATTTATCTTATTTTTTATTTATTTTTTCTTATTTAAAAAACGTTGCCCCTCACTAGGATTGCTCCTGTGTCGTGGGTGCGTTTACAGACATGAATTTCACATACAGTACACCCAGACCCGGAACAACTACCTGCAGATCATACAAATATTTGTTCCGTGTGGGAATCGAACCCACGACCCGGAGCGCAGCAGCCGACTGTATCAGCCACTGCACCAAATGACATTTGAAACAGAGACGTGGTCACTCACAACGGGCCTCATAAAGAAGCTAGGTCACTCAGCGAGCTATGGAGAGAGCTATGCTTGGTATTTCTCTACGAGATCGAATCAGAAATGAGGAGATCCGTAGAAGAACTAAAGTTGTCGACATAGCTGAAAGGATTAGTAAACTGAAGTGGCAATGGCCATTGGGGCAAAAAGGTTCTCGAGTGAAAAACGCAGCGTGGGACGACCTCCAACGAGGTGGACAGACGACCTGGTGAAGGTCGCTGGGAGTCGTTAGATGCGGGCGGCGTGTAAAATCTAAGGGGGACGCGTTTGTTCAGCAGTGGACGTCCTTTGGCTAATGTGATAATGATAATGATTTAATTAACCATGAGTACATGAAAATTTAACCCCCATTTTATACATATATCAGTTTAACTCATCACACGAGCTAAAGCTAAAGATTTTACGTGGAGACTGAATCGAAAATACGTTGACCTGAATAAATATATATATAGCTACGACAGTTAGTCAGGAGAGGGACGATACAATGTACAAACAACATCTGACAGATGGTAGACTCTAACCTTAAAGTCCACCATTAATATGCGTCAGAAGTAGTGTTACCTCACTAAGCTTTAAGATATGTGTACCCAACGAGAACGATCTTCAAAACTTGCCTATCAGCACTGGAGTTAAAGAGATCTTCCGTAGTTGGTAATGTTGCTATGCAAACAAACATGCACGTCATGATTCGTGACACCCCTTTGTTGCTAGATAACCATCCAAATACTGAGACAATAGCTATACTGACGGGCCAATGAACTAGTGTTATAATTCGATATGACATCACGGCATCTACAGCGTGCCTTTGATTGGCTGGAGGCTTTTGAAACAGAATAATAGTCATCATCATCATCATTTCGGCCGAATGAACGGCCACTGCTGGACACAGGCCTCCCCTAAAGATCACCACAATGACCGATAGGGGTGTGTTGTGTGCTCACTGGCGGGTTTTGCCATAATCGCTACGCTTGGCAGGGCGATCGCAGTTGAGTAGTTAATGTATTCGAAGGACGCTGGTGCCCATCCTCCGTCTAATCCCTTAGTCGGCTTTTACGACACCCACGGGATGAGATGGGTTGGTGCTATTCGTAGCCGGCACCACACGGCTATCAAGATTAAATTACAAAAACGATTCCGGCACGGTTAGTGCAGTGGCTGATATAGTCGGCTGCTGCGCACCGGGTCATGGGTTCGATTCCCGCACGGAACAAATATTTGTACGATCTGCAGGTAGTTTTTCCGGGTCTGGGTGTATTGTGTCTAGAATTTGTGTTTGTAAACGCACCCACGACACAGGAGAAATCCTAGTGTGGGGCAAAGCTTAAAAAACCAGGATTTTGGAGAAGATTGATTTTAATTTCGGCCGTTAGATGATTTGTAGCACTCGTGCAGACTTATATGCCGCCGCCATCATGCACAGGACTACAAAACGAACATTCATTATATCAGACAAAACTATTATAAATCATATTTTGCACACAAATTAATTGATCCTGTCATATTTATGGTCAACAATGGGCAGCTATTGAATCAATCTAATCGTTAATCGATACCTAATTATAATCGGAATATTAATTATTCACAACATTATGCGTAATTTAATAAATATTTATGATACAGCATGCACATGTATACCTCCATATCTAGCACAGCAGCATAGTGTTAGATGGAATCAGTGAGTGATGTCACCATTATATCCGTCTGGGTAGCGTTTCTCCAAATCACTGGTTACGTAAAGCATTGTGCGTGGCTGGGGTTTTGCGTGCCATTTCACAAGTAGGTTTATGATGAATATACGTTCCATGATATCGAATTCGCTCTAGGAAGGCTACAGCATAGAGTTCAATCCTGTTCTATTTTCTTGTTGCTGGTTTAATGATGACGCCCGACGGATCATGTTTGTTTTTAGACGCAATTTCACACTATATAGTAGCTTGACCCTTAGACAGGGGCTTGATTTATATGTACTATGCATGAATGTAATGAAACCTTTCAATTCAATTTTCGCCAACTTCGAGATGTCTAATTGACTTTTTGAATTTTTTTTGGCCTATCAAGAACCGATGATAATTTGACATGACTGTGACTGTGCTGTTACCAGCATCATCCTCTCATGATTCAAAAACATTTAATTAAACTTGGTGCTAAAATAAATTTATAAGCTTCTAGGGATATTCTCGATATCAAAGGTAGATTAATTATGATAATATAAGTAGAGAGTACTGTCCACCTTTTTTGTCTTGGGGAAATCCTCGTGGACTTCCTCCGCCTTGGGAAGGGCGAAAGGGCACTCCAGACTCTTACCGGCTAAAACCCCACGGTGACCTTCCACTTAACTCTAGCCGGAGGTGAGGTGCACGCTTTGTCAGCATTAGAGCGCGCCCCAGGTATCGACCGGTCACTGTCTTATGGACCCCGTCTCTGTACGGCTCTGCCGCCTCCTTTTCTTGCATCATGTCCTCACAAAAGGAGGCGACGGCATCCCATGCTCTCACGCTCCGGGCGATGAACTGAATCACGGCCGGAAGCGAGATGTCAGCCCCTTCGACAGCCGTGAGAGTACTGCTCACCAAGCTTCTTAGCATTACTCTCACGTCCACTCTCAACTTTAGCTCATATGTCGAGTCAAAGGTTAATGTGGAGGAAAAAACGTAAGCCGGTATTTCTCATCCGAACAGCTCTCATCTTATATCAAGCGCAAGATCGATCGTGTGTAGAATGCTGCTCTCATCTTTGGGACGGAACTTCCAAGTCCCAGCTTGAAGCCTTGAAGTGCTTGAAGTGACTAAGAGGCTCATACACAACGCTCCACATGTCGTGGCAAGGTAGAGACTTGAACATAGACGCAGAGTTGCAAGCTTATCGGTTGCTCATTGGATACATTTCGGCGAGTATGAATTGGAATTGCACGATTAAAATCCCCCAAGCTCCAAGCATCTGTGCTCCCGGTAACAACTACCATTGGTATTCGAATATTGTTATTCGAACGGACCTGACTTAACTCGGAAATAATGGCCACCAGAGCAAGACAATGAGATTTAATGTCTTTTCCATATCGATGGGCCGCATCATTTATCTTAAATCGTCACTTAAAATAACTTAATCGTTGTATTACGTCTTCACCGCGCTCATATCCGCTAACATAGTACTGCACATGTAGAGAACATTTGACCAACTTTTCAACAGATTTTTAGAAAGGACATTTTATTGAAGTAATTGCGTTGAAAATATTAAGATTATACTCGTACAGCTAATCAAACTGTCTGAAATATTTACACAGAAAGTTACAAACAATTAAATAATGTTATACAACTTTAGTGAAAACGACTACACGTTAAAATATATATGCAGTTCAGAGCGGAAAGGGGGGCGATACCGTTTGAAATGTCACGAGCGGCAATTCGGATAATACGTGAAGGAGCAGTGTGTGAAACCACGTAGGTATATAAACGATACCTTAATCACTATACAATTAAGGTTAAACATGCACAAAGCTGTGTATCTCAACGGTAAATATAAATTTGTAGACTAATTTACGCAACTATACTTAAATATTACGTTCAATTTAGTGGAATCAGGTTGTGATGCTCTGATTGCAATGATAAATTGTTTGCCGACAACATTGAGACTGTAACCGACTGGTGGCATGAGAGGAAGTTGCTTCAGGTTATGTTATAGGAAGATCTTGTTTCCAGAATCATCAAAATGGCAAAAATATTGCTGCATTAAATGTGGTGAAACGCAGAACCAGTTATTTCTGTAGTCATCTTCATCATCTTCATTATTTGACAGCAAGGTTGGTGCGGCGGTTGATATAGTCGGCTGCTGCGCTCCGGGTCGCGGGTTCGATTCACGCACGGAACAAATATTTGTATGACCTGCAGGTTCCGGGTCTGGGTGTATTGTGTGTCGAATTTATGTCTGTTAACGCTCTCGCGACAGAGGAGAAATACTAGTGTGGCATAAAGTTTGAAAAAAAAAAAACATTCTTGCCAAAGGACGTCCACTGCTGAACTAAGGCCTCCCCCATAGATTTCCACAATTGTGTCGTCATTTTGGGGGAATTTGCCAATACTAACCACTGTTGGCAGTTCGTAAGCTCAGTATGGATAGTGTTCGACTGAAGGCACGTTGCTGCCCACCCCTCTGGTCTATAGTCTCAGTCGCCTTTAAAGATATTTATCCACGAGAAGAGATGAGTGATGCTATATTCTTATTCCGGACACCTTACGCAACTAATCTGGACATCTTTCCGTCAAATTGTATTAGACCTTTTCAATTGTTATAGCTTGGAATTATTTCGATCTAGAAATTCCGTCAGATGTCGAAGATGAAGATGTTTTATATTCAATCATTTAAATATATTAATTTTAAAATCAATTCCACGTACCATTATGTCACGAGAGCGTGTTTGTTCTTCAGTCTATTTCCAGCTGTCATACACAAAAACATAATACTGAAAACAAAAGAAAAATTACGATTGTCAATTATTCATTCAAAAATATAAAAGGATTACTGTCAAAACAAATGGAGACACTCAAAGACTGAGCGACTTTTAACGAGCCTTAAGCCGCGTATTCACTTGGTCAATTGTTAGCTTTTGACAGTCAATACATATCCTCTCCTGACAGTGGAACAGGAACCATTGCCCGCAGTCGGCACGCTTAGCAAACGAGTTGGTGGGTCAGTCTACATCATCGGTGATTTCACTTCAACTATTTAGTTGCAGACCCTTTTTTCACTTATTTCACCTTTGGGAAGGGCAGAGGGGTATAAAAAGGGTTAAACCACCGGAGCGATCATCTTCGCCACCGAAGGGGGGGCTCCAGGAACTCGCCTACAATCACACTAGAGCTGCCCATTGATGCTACGCCTTTAGGCACATCTCGGAGCGGATGATTCTAAAGGGTTATCCCCACTAGTCGAAGGGAGGCGATTGTAAAAAGGCCGTCCCCGCAGGCACATTACTGTACAGGATCCCGCCAAATCCTCATTGTACACTGTGCTGCGCATAGGCAGCACGTCACCCATACAATCTTCACCAGATGGGACTACGGCCACTTTACAGTCGCTTACTTTCCACTTGACGGGGTGACCCGCTTACAGTCACCCCCGCCGAGATGGGCCTAAAGGTGTGGTGGGCGGCCCCAATGCGATTGATTTCGAGTTCGTAGAGCCTCTTCGTTGCAGAAGATGAGCAATAACTTTAGTCAGAAGGCGGCATGCCCGCATGTCATGCAAAAAAAGAAGTTGAGGTCAAAGTCAAATTTCCAGCGATCGCGGTAAAATTATACGGCTGATGTAGCAAACAATATGTGTTTTATAATATGCTGAAGTTGAACTAGACGCTCACCTGCATTACAGTTTATAAAACATAGCTTGATTTCTGTGACAGCTGTCATCGAAACCAATCATATAATTAATTATTATAATATATTCAGTTACAATTAAAACTGATCCAAATGTCAATGTGCCGTGTGGTGCCAATTAAGAATACCACTACCCCATTTCAACCCGTCGGTGTCGTAAAAGGTGACTATGGAATTAGTCGGAGGACGGGCAGCAGCGTCCCTCGAGTACATATTTGTAAGTTAATTACGATCGCCAATCCGTCTGCCAAGCGATTATGGCAAAACCCCCCAATGAGCACACAGCAATAACCCATATCGGTCGTTGTGGCAATCCTTGGGGGAGGCTTCTGTCCAGCAGTGGACGTTTTTCGGCTGAAATGATAATGATGATGTCAATGAGAATAAAAATCGATCATTATGACTAAACAAAACCAAACGATAATTATGATAAATTTTCTACATCGTCTTAGCCCTAGGCATGTTTTATGAACTGTAGTGATCTATACCTTCCATGCTTGCTTTATTTGAGACGAACTATACAGAGTATATATAGAGTACATTCTAAAATAGGCACCAGGTTCTTGGATTCGCTCTAGTGCGCTCATACGAGATTCTGAAGGATCGGAAGGAAGGAGATCCCCATTAGGTGCCGAAGAGTAGCCCGTAGGAGTCCGGCATGCCCCTTCACCCTTCCACAGGGCAGAGGAAGTTGATGAAGAATTTCTATTGGGACAAAAAGAAGATTCTTGAATTCATTTCATGGCATACGACGTCACGCAAGACAGCGTAACTTTGCGAACAATTTTGGCCATTTTTGTCCCCTAGTGTACACACGTCTTTACAAATATATCACTCAAAGGATTTTATTCGTCACGTGGGTTAAGAATGTTCCTCGTGTCGTGCAAGTGACGTCGGTAATGCGCTAAATTGTTATGCAAATGTGCGGGTGCATGAATAAATAACTGATCGTGCTTCGGATAACAAGCATCTGTAGCTGTGCATAAAGTATTGGCAGGTACGCGTGCTTTAAGTGTCTAAGGTTTTGTTTATTGAAATGTAGAGGTATATTGCCTGTTTGGCGGTCTCTATGGGGGGGTCGTGCAGTCCGTGGCCCGGGGGAGCACCTGTATGGTCATCCCGGCTGCCAGGCGTCCAGCAACATCCTTCACGGTCTGCAGCGCAGAGTGGCTATACGGATCACACGGGGATACAGGACAGTGTCCTACGAAGCGGCGACTGTCCTGGCGCCCTTTCCGCCTTTCGACATCCTGGCGGAGACGGATGCGTGAGTCTACGATCAGACACGCAGATTGGGGAGTCTGCGTGCTCATACCGAGTGAACCCCGGGTAGACGGTGACGCGCACGTGGTCACGTGCCGCCGTGTGCGCAGTACAGTGCACAGCGACGCCTTTACAATCCTCTCCGTGAAGAGCCTGGAGGCGACCCTTTTACGGTCTCCTTCCCTCCACTAGACGGGGTGACCGCTTTACAGCCACCCCCTCCGAGATGTGCCGAAAGGCGTGACATCAATGGGGGGTTCTAGTGTGATCTTACGAGGACCCGGAGCTCCCCTTCGGTGCAGAAGCTGACCACCCTTTCGCCCTTCCCTTCATTTCGGCCGAATGAAATCTACTGCTAGACACAGGCCTCCCCCAAAAATCACCACAACGACCGATATGGTGTGTTGTGTGCTGTTGGCGATCGCAGTTGAGTTATAAATGTACTCGAAGGACGCTGCTGCCCATCCTCCGGCTAATCCCATAGTCACCTTTTACCACGGGATGAGATGGGGTGATGATATTCTAAGCCGGCACCACACGGCAACTTGCCTTTTAGCTATATCAAAATAGGAAATAAAAGGAAAATATGAAAGGAAATTAGCAATACCGTCTATTTCTAATGTAGAGCCTTTCTATTCATGTATTTTTAAGATTTCTTAGGCCGGGGTGCATTTCTAAGCAGGAATCATTATTCGGTTTGGACCGAGCGCGAGGCTAAACTGGCACTATAATATTGTCTTGAACTGAATCTTTATCTCTCTCTCACACACACATGCACAGAACAGCCCGTAAAAGTCCACTGCTGAATATAGGCCTTTAAATTGTCACTACAATGGCCGTTCATAGGGGTCATATTGCCAAATCGCCGTTGTACTGCGAAAACCAGTTAAATCCACAAAACATAGTTTTGAAATAAATGCCATTGAAATTTTAACGACGTACATTTGTTACATAAACCATGATCATCCAGGTAAAGTACGATACGTTACGTTAGTAAAATACGATTGTTTATTAGTCATAATTTAATGAATCTAACGTAAATAATTGGATTCTACTTAGAGATTTCAACAAAAAGACTTTAAGACAGTTTTTATTTAATTGGTTTTCCGTGAATACATAGAATTTGCGTTTATCTTAATTTACCGAGAAACTACTTAGATAATACTGTCATAAACGTTATAATCAAGTTGTATTATTGTTGTTTGTAATAGCAAATTGAGTACAAAGTTGACTTCGTCCATAAAATGAGAAAAAGAATGCAGTACTTTACTTAATAAGTATGTGATATAGCATTTAATGTGGTTTCGCAGATGAAAGCGTGCGAAAATTAGAGCTCGAGATAATTGGTATTCGCAGTATAAGGGCAATATACACCACGCTTAGCAGCCAGATTTAGTGATGGCAGTATGTGGTTATTAATAAACGGGATGACGCTGCTGCCCACCCTCTTGATATCAACCCTTAGTCGCCTGTTACGACACTGAAGAGGGGGTCTGTTCTTTGCCGGGAACCACACGGAACGTATAGTCTCAGCCTAAAAATGCAGTTATTAAAAAGAATTCTGTCAATTGCAGTGCGGCCACCGAGAATTCGCTCCTGACATCTGTTAATTGGTCTTGTTTCTGTAACTAATTCCTAAGCATTTTTTTCAGTATAGCTTGATACTGCGATGGACTAAGTTAATTGACTGACTGCAATTGTTTGAGGATATAGGTCAAAAAATTAAAACTATATCTTACATATATAATTCTTCTGTACGTGTGTATGTCACTGAAGTCCCCTAAACGGCTGGACCGATTTTAATGAAATGTTTGTGTATGTTTGCCGGTCACCCTGGATGATTTAGATTCACAATTGGACCCAGTCGGTCAATCGGTTTTGCATGTTGCTGTGCGAAGCTGGGGCTACTAGCTAGTATCTACTACTAGCTAGCTAGCCAGTAAGTGATAGAATAATTTACTCAGTTATAGTCTTCGCCTGGTTAAGCAGCAACTGCTCCTTGAGCTATCTGCGAGAAGCCCAGTACAAAGAAAAAATCAGTAATTCGGTCCAAATATAGAAAGAAGAAAGAAAGAAAGAAAGAAAATAAATTTATTCGGATAGATAGGGCAACACACATCACTTACAGAAAGCATAAATTGGGTAGATAAAGCAAAATTATATACAAACAAACCATTAACAGACATATTTAGACATCAACATACAACAAACCATGCAATATGAAGATAGCTGGAAGAATACATTTATTATTTATAAATAAAGTTAATGGGTTAGTGGTGTGCGTCGCAATACCGATCAAAAAGAGACATTGCTCAGCCTAAAGCCACATCGCAGTTAGCGGTGCGGCGCTGATTTTCAGCAATACCTCGTAGTATGCATAATATGTATATTATAATTAAATAATGTTACTACTCTATTGTGCTGTGTGCGTCACACAAAGCTGCAACCACAAAAAGAATAAAACTATATATACACGCCATAGTGACTTTGCTTTCCGATCCGAGCGGTCCGACACGTGATTAGCAGGTTTATTCTTATAGGACAGGGCATTTACAAGGCATTTACAACAAACAAAACCTAAAATCAAACATATATAGAAACGGATATGTTTTCAACAGCAAGATTTCATATTTGGAATACTTCCCTGTCATTGTGACTTCCATTTACAATCTGTGTTTGTCCGTCACATATTTGTATTGTAACGCATGCACTGTATGTTTATTATCTGTGGCAACTCTAGTGGCGCGCCACATGACGTGCATGTTGATTAATAATGATCTTTGTTATAATCTCTGTTTTGCATAGTGTATGCACGTTATTATCCCTTAAGGGCATTACATTGCCCAATGACCTTGATGATTTGGCCTCTGTACTAGTATTTGTTACTATACGGCCAGTTACCGATAAACGTGCGTACTACAACAAAATAATCTAATGATTAGGCAAGAACACCGATGTGTCGCAGTGTTGTCATTATTTTGTCTATTTATTATTCGCTCTCTGAGAGACCCTAATACATTTTTTAATAATAAAATGTTATAATGATGAGTTTCACCAGTTATCTTATTTAGCATTAAGCGTTACGATATTATACATAATACATTCTGAAGGTCTGATGATGATCAGGTAAATGCTTACCGGATCTCAGTGACGGAACTAGTTAGGATGACCTAGCTTGCAACATTTTTTACGTAGTACCGACGAACGAAATACTAAAGTAAAGTAAAAGCGAAAATAATGTAAGTACAAAGCATTTTTTTTAACAGCTCGGGCTCGCTTCACTTTACATTTATGTTTATATTTAGGAATTGTTAGGCTTACTCTATGATAAGTTTAAAACACAAAACGAAACTATAAACTCCTTTTAATATATATACAAACTTAATTTCTATATTTATTTATATAATTGTTATATCTGTTATATTTACAATAATTCAATGGCTTTATAATCATTCAAAGTTGTTCCAAGTTTCTGAGCATGCGCCACAGGCGTTGCTTGTTTCAGACTATTATTTATTATTCAATAAATATAAATGATAAAATAAAGAATACGAATGAATACAGACGTTATTCCGCTTTTTTGGTGTAACATTCATGCCTAACTATTGAGCCGTTATAGAGAGTAAATTCAATTTGGGTTAAAAACTGCCTATTTACTTTACTTTTTTCAACATCTGGGGGCCAATTCTCGTAATTAATTGACACTATGACTGAAACTTGACCGAACTGAGATTAAATTATGAATTGACCGAAAAAATGGTATTCTTCTACTCTTAAAGTTCAGTCTGATTTCGGTATAATCTCGGTCTAGTCTCATTTCGATTTCAATTTTGACGTTTATTTAATGACAATTTAGTACATGTGACCGTTCGAAATGTTAGCAGAATACCGTTTTGACTTAGATCAACTTTCGATCCATTTTCGATCTCATCACAGTGTAAGTTCACGTTTGACGGTGTTTGTTAGTTTACGAGAATACCATTTGTGACATTTATGACACTGAGACTAGATCGGAACTATATTTTGAACATTTTTAAATTACGAGAATTGGCCTAATGGGCTAATTTATTCATCTTTTTTGTGATGACCGTAAGTATAACATATATTTTTTACATAGCCAGTGCACAAAATGATTAGTCAACAAAATCCTTTAAACTAACGCTATTTTTGTGATTTGAGCGATGTAATCCCCTTAAGGCGAGACATTCAAGCATTATTAACGTGTGTCATAGTATTATATATAGTATTGTTTGGGGATAAACACTGAAGACTGCATCGCTAAGTCGCATTGCGCATCTTCCTCGTACATCCCCGGTGGAATGGCAGTCTTACGGGCGAATATGATATATGATAATGAAACGCTACTTAACATTAAGTCCCGCTTAAACTATTCGAGAAACCCGTTTTAGGCTCGCCGCACTTTGACGGGTATCGTACGATTTGAGTAGTGCGAATACGCTAGAAACCGCACTATAGATTCCGAACTTACGTACTATGGGCGCTCGCGTATTATGTTCCCAATGACGACGAGACGTACGAAATCCATCCGAATTTGGTAGGATATAGTGTTTTAGCGAGCGTAGAAAATACAAAATGGACATCGAAACGTTTGGACACAAATGTTTGTGGGATCAGACTAGTTCAACTTATCACCTTTTTTATTTTCATTTTATTGATGTCCAGTGGAAATTCTACATGGAACTTCCTTAGCCCCGGGGAAGGGCGAAGGGGTATGCCGGATTCCTACCGGCTAAAACCACAGGACCGGTCATCTTCGGCACCGAAGGGGGGCTCCAGGTCCTCGTAAGATCAACTTATCACCTACGTGACCTTTAACGCAGATTACGGTGGTTATTATTTAAGTCTGCCTTAATATGATGGTATCCACCTAATTCGCATCTTTCCAATATATTTCATGCACCCATTCGATCCAACAATGGCGACGACCGACGCGACTCTGCGGTCTCCGAGTCAGAAGAGAATTATCTAGAAGGTACAGATTATTCATTTCGCATGAACGCGACGTCTGCGTCACCGGAAGACTGCCATCTTTACGGAAAAACACGTAACTGATATGCGTACACAATTTGTATGACCAGTGTCGATATTTATATGCGATACAAATTCGTTTCCAATGTGCGGCGGGCGTAAGGAATGGCGTCGGATGTGTCTCCTTAGTCCTTACACTTATGGACTTGGTATGGCCGACCCAGACCGTATTTTCATAGTTTAAATATCAATAAAATAAATACAAACAATTTTTTTTATTAATTTTTTAATAACTATAATAATTAATTTTCACCGTCTGCCACAGAATTTCACTTTCAAGGTTGAAAGGCAGACGCCGTTGTTTCCGTTTTTAGAAGTATATAATCCATTTAGCACCCATTACAATAGACCTTATAATTGTAGATTCCATCTTATACAATAGTTTTACACCTCCAGGGACAATCCGAGACTGCATATTATAGTGTAGCCACGGAGAGTTCCCGGTTAGTGTCCCATTACATTTTAGATTAAAATTCTCTAAATGGCCTCTGCGTGTTGGATCCAAGTCCCCGCGTAAGCCTATCAAAGGACCGGGTTCCCCCTTTCAGGGGATATTAACCCGTGTAATAGAGAGACATAATAATTAATTTTACAATCATTTGTACTGTTTGTAAAAATACTGTTTTAAAACAGTTGAAAATACTGGATTTTCTAATTGTCATGTCGTGTTCATCGGTCGTTATTGACACTATTCTGCCCTGCTAAGAAGAAAAAGCATAAGTCGCAAATTACGTGAAATTGAGTTAGATGCACTCCCAAGACTCGGCAAAAAAATGTGGTTTATCCTAAGATGTTTGTAACTGTAGGCCATACAAATATTTCTTCCATGTAGGAAGCGAACCCAGTACATATTTACTCGTGTGCCCATGACCAGTAGCTTAGATAGCTACTGCGCCAACAATGCCATCATTATCGTTACATATCTTTCTTCCTTTCCGGAAACCACTAAAATACGGGAATTACACGAAATCCGGAAGACATAAATGGCTTGCAGGTATTCAACATGCTCCGTGTACTTAATGATCACGATTTGTGTAAAATTTTATGTAAAATTAATGTTCTCCATCTTAAATTCAAATTACAATGTTTAAACAATCGTGCACATTTAATACGTTCAATTAAGTATATGTAGTTATAATGATAAAGCACATTAGATTGGCGTGCATTCGCCACAAATGCTGCGCTCACGCATCCGTCATTACGACGTCAATATGATCGTCAGACATTGACACAGTTACACTATTCACATTTTTTTACTCCTTGACCTTAACTGCTATGTTCATTTGTTGTTGTTTATGTTGTTGATGTATCCATGTGTTATGAGTCGTTTATATTGTAATTTCAACTAATGTTATTCAATCTTTAAGTGCATACTTCCGTGCTATGGAAGGCTAGATTATTTACTAAAGCTTGTGATTTCTGATGAATGTAAAGAAATCCCATTGGAAACCAGCGCTGGAATACCGCCTATGCAGCAAATAGCTGAGTGGGAAACCCGTGGCTGGCACAATGTGTAGTTTTGTTGTTGCAACGTTCATATTTTAGGTACCAATGGGTTGACGAGGCAACAGCGCTCCAACATTACGTTTTTTTTTTGTTTAGAAATCCTTGCCCCACACTCGGATTTCTCCTGTGTCGTGGGTGCGTTCAGAGACACAAAATTCCACACACATACATCCAGACCCGGAACAACTACCTGCAGATCATACAAATATTTGTTCCGTGCGGGAATCGAACCCACGACCCAGAGCGCAGCAGTCGACTGTATCAACCACTGCACCAACCGTATTTGGTACTAGTATCAGAATGAATGTATATTATTTTCCAATAATAAAATCTAGAACTAAACTAAAATCTAAAACATCGAGATCTAGGTCGAGATATAGTTTTGACTAGGTGTGCCCCGCGGTTTCACCCGCCGTTTAATTTAAAAGAAATCTGATTATTTATAAGTAATTTAGAGTACTTCGGCATAGACAGTCGACATATAGAGTATATATATTGGATTTCTAGGGATGTTTTTCTGCGCTGAACACTGACTCTTTTACTAAAATAATAGTGGTCTAAGTTTCTCCTTAAGACATCAGCTATCTGTCAGTCAAAGTCCCGTCAAAATTGACCCAGCCATTTCGGAGATTACCTGGAACAAACAGAAAGACAGACAAAAAAACGAAAAAAAAAACCTTTTGTAGGTAGCGCATATCCTATGCATTTAGTAAAAAGCTGTTATTTTGACATTACAAACAGATACTTCAATTTTATTTATTTGTATTGAATTACTAAAATAATAGTAGCCTAAGTTTCTCCTTATGACATCAGTTATCTGTCAGTAAAAGTGCCGTCAAAATTGGTCTAGCCATTTGGAGATTAGCTGGAACAAACAGACAAACAGAAAGACTTTTTAACAACTTTTTTTTTAAAAACTTTTTTTTTTGTTTTATTTAACGTATTTCGAGGGATCAAAAAGTAGTGAGAATGAGATAGAATATAATGACTATTGATAACTTATTAATTTATTTTACTACATAGTTTCCGAGTCTCTCTACACACTGAGTCCAGCGCTTTTCTAAGGCTTCAATTCCTTACACAAAAAGAGTTTTGTCTTGGTCCTGCAAAAAGCTCTCCACGGCATCCATCACCTCGTTATCGTCTTCGTACCTGTTGCCCCTTAAGTATTTTTTCAATTTGGGGAACAGATAAAAATCGCTAGCCGCCAGATCTGGTGAATAACCAATTTGAAGCCAGCTTGCTGAATGGCAGCCATCGCAACTGGCGACCTGTGCGCGGGTGCGTTGTCGTGATGAAACAGCACGCCCCTTCGAAGTTTCCCTCTCCTTTTCTCTTTGGTGGCATTCCTCAACTTGGAAATTAAAGCTGCATAATATTGGCCTGCAATAGTGGTTTCACGCTCCAGGTAATCAATCAACAATATCCCTTCTGAGTCCCAAAATATTGAGGCCATAACCTTGCCAGCCACGACACGACACGAAACTTCTTCGGGGTCGGTGATGATGGCCGTTTCCATTGCGAAGATTGCTGTTTTGTCTCGGGATCAAAATGATGGACCCATGTTTCGTCCATTGTTACGAAACGAGACAAAAAGTTTTCAGAATCTTCTTGAAACTTGTCCAACAATATCTTCGAAATGTCAAGTCGATTTTGTTTCCGACTGTCGGTTAACATTTTCGGCACCCATCTTGCGGAGACTTTTCTCATATTCAAAGATTGTTTCAATATGGATTGAATACTTCCATATGAAATGCCCGTTTCTTGAATTAAGTATCGGATGGTAACTCTTCAATCGCTCAATACAATTTTCTCGATTTTCGCAACATTTTCTTGAGTGACTGACGTCGATGGACGGCTGCAACGATGTTCGTCTTCCGTGCTCGTTCTCCCTACTCGAAGTTGACAAGCCCACCTTGCGACAGTGGAATACGGCTGAGCAGACTCTCCTAATGTTGCCTCCAAATCGCAATGAATCTCTTGTGTAGTTAACTTTTTTAAACAGAGGTATTTAATAACGGCTCGCACTTCGTTTTTCTCCATTTTCGAGAACACGTTCCGACACGAAGCAAACAAATGACTACATTCAGAAAAAAACAAAAGAGAATCGAAGATTTTTTTCTTTATTAATATTACAAATATGTATCTGAGCTATGCCTGCCAGATTGTTTTTTCTTACCATGGAGTATGTCGTTCTCACTACTTTTTGATCCCTCCTAGTATTTAATACAAAGCTGTTATTTTGATATTACAAATAATATTAATAATTATAATATTAATAAAAAATAATTACAAACGTAACACGAATATCTGAACAGGTCGTTCTTGATAATGATTAGCTAATCGTTTTAATATTAATTTATTTATTTAATGATAAGGAAGTAATATGGCTGCTTTCTATAAACTAGCGCACTTTGATCTTAGGTGATAGAAGGATTTAGGTCTGTATTATATTATTTTAACGATCGAGTTTTTTATCATCGGGTAATGTCATAACGTAATAGTTTAATGTGTGTCAGATTCCTTTGGTGTGACATTCTAAAGAACTTGTTCTTTTCGGTTCCGAGTGAAAAGATTTTTCATTTGGGGTCATTTGAGATTGCACCACCATGTATATTATATCTAACATCACTGTTAGGCTTAGCAAGGGAGGGGGGCAGGTGGGCTTGGTCCTACCAGCTCATAAAGCTGCTCAAAAATAACCGAATGTTCGGTCTGCAGCACGGGTTTCGATCTGGCCCCTCTTAGAAAATGAAACATTGCTCCCTCCATGAACATGCCGAAATGATGATGATGATGACTCAAAATGACGACACACGCATGTAACCGTTCGTCTTATGGGGGAGTCTCAAGGTCAGCAGTGGAAGTTTATTAGCTGATCTGAAACTACTATATTTTTCTTTTATATCTAGGCCAGAGAAATAAAATGAATACAAAGGACACATCAGAGCTCATTGATATGTGAATGAAGCATGAGCGTTTAAATCCCAAACACATTTGATCACGAGCGAACTCATTTAAGATAAAAATTCTCAAACCGCCGAACATTACAATAGCCACAGTTACATACATTTACAACAATAGCAATAGCTTCTGTTCAGATCGGAACGTAATTTCTCAATCCTGGTTCACACACTGCTCGTCTTATGATGTAACGCAATGATAATAATCGGGTTATACAACCTAGAACGGAACGCATCCAATTTCGACCGCCTGCTAATTATCTACGCGCTTCCGGGGGGCTATTTTCGTATATTGGTAATTCTGATGCGTTTCAAAATGTAAGCGGACGAGCCAAGTTCTCAAGACACTGAACGCATTCATGCCGTGCACTATTTATGTCAACTTTTTCGATCCATTTGGATCCCTCTGTAGCTATGAACCTATCCGTTATCCGCGCAAGGATAACTATTTAATTTAATATAGCTTATAGGAACTTGTAAAAATCGGACAAGTGCGAGTTGAACTCGCGTGGAGGGTTCCGAAATTTTTGAATATATTGTCTATTGTTGAAGTCGTTCCTGTACCAAGAACTTATCCCAAGAACAAACTTAACGTCGTAGTTGAAAATCATGATTTCCCATGCATTCCAATCGCAAACGTAAGTTTGTACGCACAATATTGAAAGATTTACCATTTAATTATAAGACCATAGACTTCTTATAGGTTTTCCTGTAATGTATAGGTAAGAGCTACACAATTTATATTTTTCAAAATATTAAGCTCAATAGTTTCGGAGATAAGGTGGAGTGAGTGGTAAATTTTCGTCTATTTTCTTAATTACTTTAAAAATATACATTTTAAAATTATAAAATAATACATTTAAGACCCTCACTACAAGCCCTTCCATTTTATATGTTACATGGTACAGTTTGCAAAACTTTATTCTATAGTTTTTATTTATTGCCCCCAAAAGTGACCCCCATATTAAAAATTCATTTATTTGAGTTACACGTACGTATTTGGGTTGCAGAAATCCATATGTGTACCAAATTTCAACTTAATCAGTACAGTAGATTTGGAGCAATTCGGCTGTCACATACGGCCAAACAGACAGACACACGAGTGATCCTGTAAGAGTTCCGCCGTCTTTTCCTTAGGACGTTCGGAACCCTAAAAATTGCTAATATTGGCAGTCACTGACTGAACAATACAAAAGCATTTTTTCATACTAACTATTGAGTATACGAACAAGTCATTCGCCTGGCGGCCACTTCTACTTCTACACTTCAATTACACCGTAAAGTTTCACACTTTGAAATGGCCATTTATTTTTTTAAAGAATTATCGAAACTCGCTACGTTAATTTGACATTCGACGTTATAGTTAATTATAGTTAGATGTTAGTATAACTATAAAGAAACGTGCCTGTGAACTTAACATTGGTTTACGTTTTAACATTTTCCATCTTATGTAGGTACCCAAAGAGAACTTGGCTCTCATTTTAACATTAATGTTTTGGTAGGATTTGATTTAGATGGTCTATTTGAACTAATTTGGCATTAATGATCTTTGAGTTCGGATTATTCAAAAACTGTTCCGTCCGTATCTAAGCCAGAGGGATGGGCAGCAACGTCCCTCTGTGGAATAATATATCCATACTGCGCTTACCAACCCGACCGCCAAGCGTGGTAAATATTGACAAATTCCCCCCAAAAGGATGACACAATTGTGGAAATTTATGGGGGAGGCCTTTGTTCAGCAGTGGACGCCTTGGCTGATGTGATGATGGTGATGATTCCGTCAGCTGCTTGGGCAGCTTTGATAATTTCTTTTGTTTATTGTTGCCCTAAAAATAAGTTTAAATAGCTAAAATCTGACTGCGAAAAACACTGAAAAAGCACACATAAGATTTATCGTAGTCGAAGGCCGAGGATCGTTTGTTTTGCTTTGAGCATCGCGGTTGGGTCTTTTGAATAAGAGAAGTCTTGTTTTGTGATTTTCCGTAGTCGGGGTTTAGTGTGTGAAACTTAATTTTATTTAAATTATTTTTGTGTTAGGGATTGTGGTTGGAAAGGACAATTAGGTAAAAGAAAATGGGGTTTATGTTTGTAAAATTGTAAGTAATCCTTATATTTTTGGAATTGAGTCGTTCTGATTTTTCATTACATACCAAACACGATATTTTAAACATTTATTGGTTGGAGTTTATGTCCGCTGTGATGCGCCATGTTGGATTTTATTTGACGTCATATAGCTTATAACCCGTGGAATACCACGTTGATTCCAACGATAACTCTGGTCTAAATATGACGTGTAGTTTAGGCGATCTGAGAAAACCAAAGATATTGGTGAGGAGAGAACACATGAACACACCAACATACGTTTTAAACATTTAAGTGGTTTGTTTTTATAATTTATTTAATTATCTATAGGTACCAAAAAAGCGCAGACGTGCTAAAAGTTTAAAACATTAAAACTTTTGATTTGTTACTGTATCTGTAGCTACAAGTATCAACGATTAATTCAATAGCAAATACATATTCGTTATATTGCCCCTACATTTATTTTAATAGGAATTATGCAACAAACCATACCTTGCCGAGCTTCCTTGTTCGTGTGCCGAATTACAAAACCCTATATATATAAATGGCAGAGCGTGACATTTGAAAATCTAATGCTTGGACGAAGAGAGCATGCTCAATGTTTGTGTCACTAAAGTAGAGATGTACCCACGATACGAAAAGTCAACTACTCGGCCAAAACTTTAGTTAGATAAAGCCGAGAAGTCGCTTATTTGGTATTTAGGGTTGACTAATCTAACGGAATGTTGCGATTAGGAAATTCTTTCTTTTTACTAATCCCGGGATCTAGGTATTATTTCGGTATTGAGGGTTACAAATCCAAAATAGGAAAATCTTACAGTAAACAGCTCTTTTATCAACATATTAAAATTTTGTTGTTGAAGGTACACCTAGCTAATTAAATCACTCTAACAAATCAGGCTTAGAGTCTCTATGTTAAAGTTATTCTTTTTCGAGAAGTCCATGTCGGCCTTCTTGACTACGTACAACATCTCTATTTATGTGTAAAGTATGCGGAACTGTCAAGGTACGTTCACTAGACATTTATTAATCTAATAGCTCTGCCTCGCAGTTTTACCCGCCGTTTAATTTAAAAGAAATTGTATTACTTCAGCATAGACAGTTGACATATAGCGGAACCCTAATTCTTATTCATTTTATTAGATAAAAGTAGCTTAAATTATTCCTTATAAGTTATAACATAAGCTATCTGCCAGTGCAAGCCCCATCAAAATCGGTATATACTTATATACGTTTAGTTACTTTAATTGCGTTTATATGCATTTAGAAATAAACTTTTATTTTGACGTTACAAATAGACACTGCAACTTTATTTATTTGTATAGAGTATAGATAGACAAATGCTTCACGAATGGATATAATGGTCACATCACCTTCAAAGTCGATCCATGTAGTAATTAAAATAACGTCTTCATGGACTTTCTTTGCCTTAGGGAAGGGTGGAAGATTATATTAGACTCTTACCGGCTATAACCAACTCGGCGGTCATCTTCGGCATCGAAGGAGGGCTCCAGGTTCACGAGACCTGGTGTCACGCCTTTAAACACATCTCGGAGTGGGTGAGTCTAAAGAGGGGGCCCCCCCAGGCACATCCCGGGAGAATTGTAAAGGATCCCTCGAAGCCTCGCTAAAGGCTGTTCTACGAACACGACGGCATGTGGCCGCATGCGTGCCGCAGTCTCCCCGCGGGGCCTACTAAAGTACCTACTTAATAAATAAATAGACGTTGAATTGAATTATGGCTAACATCACACATTCTTAAGCCCAGGACCGATTATACACAAATTCATGTCGAAATTCTATGTCCATAAACAATGTGAACTATTGTCTGATTGTTTTGCCGTATGTATTTTTTTATCTGACTTTTAATAACGGTAGCAGAAGTGAGCGCCTATTCATTCTAAGTTACATGGACAAACAGTGACAGCTACTGTGCGAACCGAAAATATTAATTGGTGTTCAGATCAAGCCAGAGATTAAGTCGTTTCGGGGGATCCTTTACAATCCCCTCGGAGTGTTGACCGCTTTACAGTCACCCTCTCCGAGATATGCCTATGGGCGTGGCACCAGTGGGCGGCTCTAGTGTGCTCATACGAGGACTTGGAGCCCCCCTTAGGTGCCGAAGATGATCGACCCAGTGGTTTTAGCCGGTAGGAGTCCGGCATACCCCTTCGTCCTTCCCCGGGGCGAAAGAAGTGCATCAAGAATTTCCACCGCGCACCAATAAAAAAATAAAGAAAGGCGCACCTTAGCTGGACTTGAAAGCTGGAGGTCTGGAATTAATAGCTGGATACCGCACGGCCTCAGTGAGACTCAGAAGATGGCTCGTGTGGAATTGTGCTGTTATGATGAATAAATTTGAAGCAGGTTCGTGTCGGCGTCGTTCTAATCCTGGATCAACCAGTATGATCCAGAAGCCAAGCGATGGTTGATTATTTGGCTTTCTCGGTGGCCAATACAAAGATCAATCACTACGTTCTGCCAAGAGGCGCACAAAACAAAAAGATTTAAAGTCAGAACTGGCAAAATAATAATATAAATTTAATTTTTATTGGTTCTTTCATGACAAGAGGACAAGGTGTTGTTTCGCAACTAGGAACAGATATTTGTCAGTAGACTGCAATAGTAATAAGTTGAGATGAGTAGGTATTTCAATTTAAATATTATATATTCTAAGCTCAGTAAATGCTTTGACCTCAACGACCTCTGACCAGGCCACGACGTTCGCAGCTACAACGAGCAACTCTCGTTTGAGCTCCATGAGAGACCAACGCCGTGACGGTGGGCTGGGACTTGAACGGCTCCGGCCAGGCAGGCGGAGCGCCACGTCAAACATAATGTGATCTGAAAACGTGAACACCTCCTCCACCATCCGCCAACCCGACACCATGCGGACCACAGAAGGAACCGTCCATGTAAGGTCCACGACCGACTCCCCCTGCCATCTAACGCAGGCGCTAACGGACCCCTGATTCTTTGGAGTAACTTAAGCAATATGGAACTAATTTCCAAACTTCAGAAAAGGTGTCTCAGGTTGTCATCATGAGGTCAGATTGGATTCAATTGTAAATAATAAATACACAATAGTTAACACAAATTTCAATGATTATATTTTAAATTAGGATTACACTGAATTATACCATAAATAGAAAACCGGATAAGTGCGAATTGAACTCAAACAAAACCTTTAATTTGACACCCATATCATGGAGGTGCATAAAAAATAACTGGTCCACCATCTCTGAGAGTCCGTGGCTTAGCTAACCATGCATTGTCATCCAAACTAAAAGTGTACGCAAAATTCTAGCTCAATCGGATGGGGGATACCTGTTTTAAAATTCAGTCGCAATATTTGACCCATACTATCAAGGCAAGTTAAATAAAAGCTTGTAAAAATATCTGCATTATTATTATTATTTTTTCAACGTTTCCCCACACTAGGATTTCTCCTGTGTCGTGGGTGCGTTTACAGACATGAATTCCACATACAATACACCCAGACCCGGAACAACTACCTGCAGATCATACAAATATTTGTTCCGTGCGGGAATCGAACCCACGACCCAGAGCGCAGCAGCCGACTGTATCAGCCACTGCACCAACCGTGCCGTCCGTCCGTCAATTTAACTCCGCAAATCTACCTCAAACGTATTGTTTCTACTCAGCCTTTAGTCGAGATTACGGCAATTTGCGGACTAAATAGACGGAACAGAATCACTATTATTCAGCTTTAGGGTTGACGAGAAAAAACTGTTCCATTATTTTTAATAAATATGCAATAGAACTTGACAAATTAACAATAAATATCTAGTATTTAAATACATCTTTTTATATACTTGATTAGAAGATTATGCCGTGTGGTGTCTGGATCAAGAATATAGCACCACTTCATCTCCTCCTGTGGTTGTAGTAAAGGCGACTAGGGACTTTATACCCGAGGGAGGGGCAGCAGCGCCCTTTCTACGTGCAAACTCCCCAAAACGAAGACACGGCATGTAACTGGTAGTCTGTGGCACCTTTGTTCAACAGTGGACGTTTTTTGGTTGTTATGATGACAAGATTGGAGTATTTTGATTAAGCAAAGCTCTAGGTTTTCTATCGGCTATATTCTTGATTTAGTGGATATATACAGGAACATGCGTTCCTTCGTCGACACCGGGACTCAATATAAGTCACAATTAATCATGATGAGCTCACGCTCACCATGAGCGTAAATCAATGTCTTATTTGCTATTATTTGCATTCTTGGAAAGATGGCGTGACAACCCTAAATGGCAGTCAATTGAATTATCGTCTGAACAATAAGAAGTCACGGTTATGTGGAGCTGTGAGAAAAGTTTTGATAGTTTAAAAAGTGGTTGTATTGAAAGCACGTGTCCACAGAGGACACGGACAGGTAGGTATACGTTTGTTGTTATGCGATACGCAGTGGCAGGTTCGTTTGAAAGTTTGTCATTGCTAATATGTTTCTCGTGATTTCATGAATATGCATGATTATATCAATTATGCAGTCATTCAAAATCATTACAACACTCCACACAATTTTGGGTGATTTAGCTAAAATTTTAATTAGAGACTTAGATGATAAATTGAAAAATGGAAATACATTCCATTATAAACATAGGGCAAATTCTCGTTATTAATAATAAACAAAATATTGCTACTATCTAGTCTCAATGTGACACAAATGGTTATTCTCCTAAACTAACAACCAAGGTCAAATGTGAAGTCTGTGACAATTGGGGATTAGCCGGAGAATGGGCAGCAGCATCCTTTGAGTACATTTATAACTCAACTGCGATCGCCAACCCGTCTGCCAGGGGTGGCGATTATGGCAAAAACCCATCAATGAGCACACAATACAAAACCATACCGGTCGTTGCGGCAATGTTTGGGGGAGGTTTCTGTTCAGCAGTGGACGATTTTAAGCTGAAATGGAAAATTATCGGTCCCGGTTGTTGTCATTAGACGGGAGTCATTAAGCTAGTCGGAGGCCTTTGGGCGACTTGAAGAACTCTGACACAAGGTTGGCCACTAAAAACACGAAAAGAAAATGAAGATAAACAACCATTACTTCTGAAAACATCACGACAATTAAGTTTCTGGCGTACATACGAGTAAATTGTAATATCAAATCGGCACATACAGTTTTTGATTTCGACACATGTCAACTACTACGCAATTCAGATGATCGGAGAACCGAATCAGCATACGAAGTGTCCACGGAAATGTCCGAAGTATTCCGAAATCCGTATTGAGGCAAATCTGAGTGACACAATGATGAAAATTGTTTTGGCAAACATCGTCTAACTGTAAAGTGCGGTAAACATTTGATTTTGCTAGGGTTGTCAGTGTTTTCTGACAGTATAGATTCATAGTATTTTTGTAAAATTTTTGGACATGCTCCATACGGTTTGAGGTAAAAGTAGGCCGATTCGTAGGTCATTGTCATTCAAATGGTTCTCCATGTGAAGCAGCCATCCCTTGCTGCACCAAGCAAGGGTTAAAGGGTTTGATTCATAAGAAAGACTAACGCTTTCTTTCTCTTTAGAGAAATATATAATTTAACACCATAAAGTTCAAATGTTTGACACATTAAGCAAGTATAACGTATGGGCCGGATGAGAATAGGACCTCTCCATCTCATCCCGCGGGTGTAAGAGGCGACTAAGATTAGCCGGAGAATGAGCAGCAGTGTCTTTCGAGCACATTTTCAACTCAACTGCGATCGCTAACCCATCTGCTAAGCGTGGCAATTATAGCAACTCCCAAACAAGCACACAACACATACCTATATCGGTCGTGGTGGCGATTTTTGGAGCACGCCTGTGTCCAGCAGTGGACATTTTCAGCCAAAATAATGATAATGATGAGTAAGTAAGCACGTGTACATTAAATAAATAAGCCTTTATTGCTGGTTCCTTCCTTACAATTATTAAAGAACTAATTTAATTTAATCAGTTTTAACTTGCATTTGAATGATCGGCAACTGGATATTTGTGTGGAACAGCTTGTCGGTCGACAAAGGCCTCCTCTAAAGATTTCCACATATTTATGTCTCTTGCTAAACGGGTCCATACCGGGCCAGCTATTTTCTTTAAGTCATCTTCCCATCTTTTGATTTGTCTGCCTCTATTTCTTTTGCTATCTCTTGGGTACCATTCTGTTACTAACTTAGTCCATTTCTCTTTACTTTCTCGAAACATACGCAAATATATATCATAATATAAATCTCGCAACGTAACGTGTACATTATCATCATATAAAACCTTCCATCTTTTTAAACCAACCCTGTGGCAGGAGCAACCCTGACGGAGAAAGTGCCACTCTACTTATCCGTCGTTCATACGGAGTTGGCATCTATAAACACTTCCTAGCTGCCACAGCGACGCGGGCGCATTTCCGAAATGCGATCAACTAAATATTACCTAACCGGGTAAACGTCTGATGAATACTGCTGACTGATTATGAGATCTTGCATAATGTTGAAGCTACTCTTTAGGGACAATAGCCATCTGTGACTTAATACGCAGGTTTGGCAGGTCGCTCTAGTGTGATCATACGAGGACCTGGAGCCCCCCTTAGGTGCCTAAGATTACCGCCCCAGTGGTTTTAGCCGGTAGGAGTCCGGCATGCCTCTTCGTCGTTCCCCGGGGCGGAGGAAGTTTTTGAAAAATTTCCACTGGGCCCAATAAAAAAAAATTGGCAGTTTAAATGTTAGGTGACATGCCTCGGTAATAATGTAATTTCATTATCTTTGAAAGTAGAAATTAGTCCCCGTTTACATTTTCAGAATTTAAAATGATCGGTTTTTTGTTTTGAGAATCGACAATGGCCTTATTTCTCCAACAGGGGTGTCGTAACAGGCGATTACGGTTACAAAGGATGGACAACAACGTATTTTTTTGAGCTAAAACATCATTCTGCGATCACCAATGCATTCATTGCAATGCAATGCAGTGGACATTGACGGGCTCATTAATTTATGTAATTTTATCACTGTGTTCATTACCATCACATTTAAAGAAATCGTCAACTATTAATTTAAAGAAACTCTGCTTTGGAGCAGTGGCTGACACAGTCGACTGCTGCGCTCCGGGTCACGGGTTCGATTTCCGCACAGAACCAATATTTGTATGATCTGCAGGTAGTTTTTCCGGGTCTATATGTTTTGTGTGTGAAATTTGTGTCCGTAAACGCACCCACGATACAGGAGAAATCCTAGTGTGAGGCAACTTTTTTTTAAAGAAAAGAAAAATTGTGTGACTTCGCTCATACTAGCTATAAAAGTATACATAAACAGCCTCTGTCAGCTCGCAACAGTAAATTGTGACAGTAGAATGACATAGCATTATTAATTAAGAAGTATGTACGAGGGCGGCACTGAAAATTTCGGGAATCAAGGAAGTGACACAACATTACTATTTAAAAATGTATTTATTGCTTTTCGAAGTATTCTCCGCGAAATTTGACACATTTTTCCATACGATGGAACCAATCATTGAAGCAACCATCCCATTCGGAAGTTGGGGTCTCCAAAATGGCCGTTTTGTAGGCGTCCACAGCTTCTTTAGGTGATGAAAATCTCTGTCCACGCAATTTATTCTTTATTTTAGGGAAAGTATAGAAATCATTAGGGCTTAGGTCGGGGCTGTACGGCGGATGGTCTAATAATTCTATGTTTTCTTGCTCTAAAAACTCTTTTGTTCTGTGCGCGGTGTGAGAACTCGCATTGTCGTGATGGAGGATGATGCGGCGGTTGCAGATCTCTCTACGGAGTTCAGAAACGACCTGTGGCAAACAAATGCTAGCATACCATTCTGCATTAACCGTTCTTTGTCCCTCAAGAGGAATAGTCGTAACATGGCCGGTTTTGGAGACAAACGTGGCCACCATTTTTTTTGCAACACTCCGTGAACGAACAATTTTTGTTGGCTTTAACTCATTTTCGAACACCCAAACTCGTGACTGGTTTTTTGTTTCGAGTTCGTACGCATATATCCAGGATTATTCACCTGATACGATTTTGTATACAGCATTTGAGGATCCTGCGTGGAATCTTTCGAGAGTTCTGACGCACCAAGTAACGCGAGCCGCTTTTTGCTCTTCACATAGCAAATGCGGTATCCATCGGGAAAACAACTTTTTTACACCTAATTGTTCATGCAAGATTATTTGTATTTGACTCATGCCAATGTCTAAAGTTGCCTGAATTTCGCGGTATGTCACATGTCGATCTTCCTCAATCAGCTTACGCACAGCATCAACGTTTTCTTGGGTGACTGCAGTTTTTGGACGACCTTGACGAGGATCATCACTGAGCTTGACACGTCCACGTTGAAATTCAGCAAACCAGCGATAAATTGTGGTTTTGGATGGGGCTTCATCACCAAATGCAGAAATCATCCGGTCAACACACTGTTTTTGTGTTAAACCACTTCGAAAGTCATAATAAATCATCGCTCTTGAATTTTCTCGAGTCAATTCCATTTTCTCAACGACTAAACAAGTTTGACAAAACCTTGTGACAAGACCGTGAATCTTTTTTTAAATAAATAAATGGTATTCGATTTGTAAAACCAAGGAGTTTTCAATTAAAAAGATTTTAATATGACAGGAACAGTGGAAATATTCCATTCCCGATACTTTTAGTGCAACCTATGTATGTAAGCTGTACTAGGCTCTACACTTGGCCGATTGCGCTGGTAACCTAGGCCGTTAGCTGAGTGAGGTCATTATGAGAAACTCA
Source organism: Diloba caeruleocephala (assembly GCA_947459985.1). Taxonomy (NCBI): domain Eukaryota; kingdom Metazoa; phylum Arthropoda; class Insecta; order Lepidoptera; family Noctuidae; genus Diloba; species Diloba caeruleocephala. The sequence continues at coordinate 2,943,087 of OX381605.1, read as the reverse complement.
TTCAGTCTTATTACAAAAATCTTGTTAGACTCAGGTTTAAACCAGAACTATGAAGTCTGGACTTAGTACGGAACTAACGTTAGTACCATGGTTTAAACCCGTCCGTGTTACAAATATCAAAATAAGTCAGGACTAGATAGTACAGGACTTTAGTTCTGGCTTAAATTATTTCCACAGATTATACACGGAATTCCTTGGAAACATTCATTCAATCAGATAGCATTCGGTTACATCGTTCCGTTTACCCAAATGCTGAATATTTCTGTAAATTTTTTATATTAATGGTATTGATATTTTAACATATATAATAGGGTATTTAATGACGATAACTATTAGAAACTAATGGTTGTTCTTGTTTCAATAAATGCCATTTATTTTCTTTCTGAGGAATAATTTTATGACATTTATTTCATGTCCGAAATATGTACTTGCAAACAACACTAATGCGTAACGGAATGTCTATATCGCGCGGAAATCTTTAAACATAGGTACAACTATTCTGAGATTTGGACGTTTCTTCCTACTGATTATTGATAAGAAGTTAGGGAATCATATTAATAAAATAGAACAACAGAAAAAACGAAGAAGTGAAAACTGGAATTCTGAAGAAAAAGTTAGTACTTGCCTACAATTATTGTAATTACGGCACATTACTATCTTTAGAACAACGCAAATTTAAACTATTTCAGGAAATATAACAATATAACACACAAAAAGAAACCAAATTAACCTCAAAACAATTAATTTGACGTATATTTGTGACTTAGACCAAAGGTTTATAGAGTTAAACTAGGTCCCCATCAGGTTTATCTTTAGTACCATAGATAGTCCAAGACTAAGAGTTAAACCACTTTTTGTAATAAGAAATTTTATTAAACTACACTTTTAGTCCGAGACTATTGATAAACCATGTTTTGTAATAAGACGGATTGAGTTTAATGCGTAGTTCTTGCCGGTTCACTGTGTTTAGAAATGCTTAACATTTGTGCCTAACCTGAATAAAACAAATCTATTATATTATTGGTTTGCGCAGTGGCAAAGAAATTGACTTTCTGCGATGCCGGTCGTGGCTTTGATTCCTCACGGAAGAAATATTGATGTCATAATTTTTTCATCATTTCAGCCGAATCAAGTCCACTGCTGGACACATGCCTCCCCCAAAGATCACCACAACGACCGATATGGGTGTGTTGTGGGCTCATTGAGGGGTTTTGCCATAATCGCCACACTTGGCAGACGGGTTGGCGATCGTAGTTGAATTGTTAATGTACTCGAAAGATGCTGCTGTCCATCCTCCGGCTAATCCCTGAGTCGACTTTTACGACACCCACGGGAGGAGATGGGGTGGTGGTATTTTGAGCCAGCACCACACGAACAGCTGAGTCGGCACCACACGACCAGTCAATATTGATGTGAAATCCGGTAATTAAGACGGTTTCTTCGTGTCTGTGTGTTTTTTAAGCTTAATATAAAAGTGTACAAATGGCGGTCTTAATGCCAGAGGTATTTTCTACCAGACGACTTTTTGATGATGCAGAGTCAACAAAGTAGATGCACCGACAAGATATGAGTAACAGATATAGATACGAAGACATTTATACTTACGCTGTACAGAAATACATTTAAACTTACATAAACACACAACTATATATTATAATATTTATATATACTATGCCGGCTCAGAATGCCACCACCCCATCTCCTCCCATGGGTGTCGTAAAAGTCGACTAAGGGATTAGCCGGAGGATGGGCAGCAGCGTCCTTCGAGTACATTAACAACTCAACTGCGATCGCCAACCCGCCTGCCAAGCGTGGCGATTATGGCAAAACCCCCCAATGAGCCCACAACACATCCATATCGGTGGTTGTGGTGATCTTTGCGGGAGGCCTGTGTCCAGCAGTGGACTTCATTTGGCCGATATGATGATATACTAAATAAACATACATAGGTATATATATACATATACTCCTTGTGGTGCTTCTCATCGGTGTCATTGTTGTGAAGCTGTCGACTGCCTCGGTCACCATGGCCTGTCTTGTAGTCGGAGCGCGGGCCGCATAGCATGACACGCGAATATTAATGACACTATTCGTTGAGCTTTTGTCACCTCCAGCGTGCCAGCTGTATTAGAACCCAGTGGCTTGGTACGTGAAGATGGGAAGAGGCCCGACGGTATGTCGCTATTGCCATGGAAGTTGCGAAGGCCACAGGTGTGGGATGCAACTTGTGTCGACACCCTTGCTCTATCCCATCTTTCAAGTTCAGCGGGCTGTGCTGTCGCTGCCGCTGTAGAGACTCTCAAACGGCGCAAATATAATAACCTCATTGGAAGTTATGTGTTTGAGCCGTTTGGGGTCGAAACGCTTAGATCATGCGGTCCGAGTGCACGTCTGCTTTTTAAAGATATTGCCAGACTGCTAAATAGCCATTCTTCACGTTGTAAATTTACCGCATAAAATAATACTGTTAATGTAGATAATAATTTCTGAAGTTTACGCGTATAGCATCCATTGAATTCAAATAGCTTACGGAAATATATCGCGTTTATTTCATTCATTCTATATACTTACGTACAACATCTATACGTGCAACGTGCAGCCCTAGCACATATAATTATTATATTATTAGTACACAAATATATGAATTACAAAATAAAACAATATTTTATTGTTCTACCCTATATACTCACATTTGTTCATAATAATACCTGAAAAAATCATTCGTGTAATACACAGTTAAGCATCACCTTTGTACAGTGGAACATAAATGCATGCACCATAAATATATAAAATAAAATACTACTCTTAAAAATGCCCGCCCCACCGACGTCGCGGAGGCCTATCGCCGCGTCACCTTCCCGTTCAAGTTAGCACTTCTCCCTCCCGTCTCTTGCTCGCGCCGGTCCGTGCCGAGCCTATAGTTTTAAATGGCCCCCAATACATTATAAATAATACCGATCCAGCTGTCCCCAAAATAAAAGCCCAGCAACGCCCTAAGCCGAGGTCCGTGTCCCGCAGGGGGCGCCCTTAGCGAAAGTTGTTTTAAGCCAGGCTGGAGGCCTCATCAGAAATGACCGGTTAAGCAACTACATTTCCCAGAAATGTAGACGAGAAGCCCAAAAAAAAATTGCTACTCTTAATTTTTGAACACTTTGAAGCGTCCGTGGTCACGAGCTGACTCTGCTTTTTTTTCATTTTTCAACTCCCAACTCGGGTTGTTGTGGAGATCTTCGGGAGGCGCTTGTGTCCAGCTGTGGACCTTACTCGGCTGAAATATTGACTACCAATAAGGTTTGCATATTACTAGATTCGAACTTACAACCTCTCTATTGCCAGTACGACACCTTGGCCTTTAGCTAGGGAGTTTTATCCCTAATGGATTTTCATTGTTTGGTTGTTGTTGAGTTTTAACATTATGAGGTTACTTCGACAGTTTAAAATTATGTGCGTCGTAGGATGTTTTTTTTATCGCAGTGACTTTTTCATGGTTAGCCTCCGCAGGGCACAGAGGTGTGTTGGGCTCTTATCGTCTAACTACTAAAAACTGATAATCAATCTAATCCAAAATCTTTAGCTGGAATGAACCTGAGGGCCAATTCTCGTAATTAATTTACACTATGACTGAAACTTGACCGAACTGAGATAACATTATGAACTGACCGAAAAAATGGTATTCTGCTGCTCTTAAAGTTCAGTCGGATTTCAGTATAATCTCGATCTAGTCTCATTTTAATCTCAATTTTGACGTTTATTTAATGACAATTTAGTACATTCGAAATGTTAGCAGAATACCGTTTTGACTACGATCAACTTTAGATCCATTTTCGATCTCATCACAGTGTAAGTTCACTTTTGACGTTGTTTGTTAGTTTAAGAGAATACCATTAAATTTTGTGACATTTATGACACTGAGACTAGATTGGAACTATATTTTGAACATTTTTAAATTACGAGAATTGGCCCTCTGATCTGTTTGGGTTAAGATCATATTTAACAAAAAGAAAACAGGAAAATCCTCAATCGCAACTCCAAAGATTACAGATTAGATTGATTATTAATTTCGGCCGTTTAGCTATTCGTTCGACCTACCTTACTTACACGGGAGCCCGGGGTTTACTCTCACATTTACCGCACCCCCGGCCACAGAAGAGTGTCTATACTTTTAAGAACATTTTAGCAAAATACTTACAGCAAAGAATTGTAGAATAGTATTTAATATTTGTCAAGTTTGCAGAGTTTCTTATTCTGACTCACCTTCATCGTGCAGTTTAATAAATGTATCTAAGTCATTTTTTTGCGAACAGCTCATGAATGCTTTCATAAGTTGCCGTAGAAGGCGGTTGGTTATTAAGTTATGATCATTATAGCTTGTTGTCCATGCTCTTGAGTTCCATGTCAGTAGGTCTCGGTCTGAGGGTATGCACTTGACTCGGATGCCTCTAGTTATGGCTGTTCATAAACTACTTCAATGGATAAAAACTTTAAAGCGATTTATTGCCCCTAAACATAGTCAGACAAAAAGTTTTACTTGATTTGACGGCACGGTTAGTTTCGGATTCTTTTTCGTACATATTTGGAATAAGAATTGTGTACTGAATATTTGTCCGCACCCGCTTTACCAGTCATCCAGAATAATGATGTATCATAATGTTCCGGAGTTTCCATCAATGAATCAGTCCTGTCAAATAATATTCTGACATGTAAAAGTTTGACAATATCGAAGAGTGATCAGACTATAACGGTTAATATAAACACTTGAGTCAGATAAATCAAGATTTTGCAAGTAACGATTACACTTCAGTACTTGGGATGATGATTTATATTTTATATTGTTCAGGCATACGAACTTCACCATGGAGGAGATTTTGAATGTACTAAAACAAATACAAAAAGAATTGGATGTGCAGAAAACAACAATCCGGGAAAGTGGAGAAATGGTAACCGAACAAGTTACACAGAATATTAATGTTATGTTAAAAGAAAAGTTTTCTACATGGGATGAAAAGCATGAAAAATTAAAAGAATTAGTGGAAAACCAGGAGAAAAGAATCTACTACATGGAAAAACAGGCAAGGCAGAGGAATGTAGTTTTTTTCGGTATCGAAGAAACAGAATCATCATATGAAATCCTGGAAAACAACATTATCAAATGGATAGAACAATACTTCTTTATTAAATTAAACTACTTAGATATACAAGAAGTAAAAAGACTAGGAAAGAAAGGCGACAGACCGCGGCCAATAATTGTGACTTTTACAACGCTAGGAATAAAATTAAAAATTCTTAAGCAAAAACAGATACTGAAAGATACTTCATATTACATTCAAGCGGACTACCCAAAACACGTGCTAGAAAAGAGGAAGGAATTAAAAGAACAGCTTAAAGTAGAGAGAGAAAAGGGAAACATAGCATAGGAATCAAATATGACAAACTGATCATCACCGAAAGCAAGAGTAAAAGAAAACTTTCTTTATCACCCGAAAACAGCACTGTGCCAAAACAAAATAAAAACACCCAAGCCAATAAATAGAATAAGCCACAGCAACTAGGCTCGTCAGCCCGGAGATCAAATAGCATTTCAGAAGGAGTAATAATAAAACCTGGCATCTTAAACTTTTTAGTAAATAAAAATACGACTAAGACAAATAACACCCAGGATTTAAACGATACAAATATATAGCAACTAAGCCCCTCCTCCTACATAGGTCTAAACAAAAATAAAACTATTAGAAGCAGAAACATGAAACATCTTCCAACACGGCTGGTCACCGTGGAAGATTATGACCACAACCCTCCAAAAGAAACTACACAGACGGATAACAGAAAAAAAAAGATTAACTCAATTAAAAATCGCAACTTACAACGTCAGGACCCTATCGTCATACGAACGCTTACTGGAACTAGCAGAAGCAATACAGGAAATTAATTACGACATAATAGGTATTTCAGAAATGAGACGACTTGGTAACAAAATTGAGGAATAGAAACATACCGCACAGGACAGAGACAAATGGGCATCTTTGGAGGAGGCCTTCACCCAATATGGGGTTCCTACAAACATTGCTATATAAAACAAATTAAGTCTTTTATTTAAATAGCTTATAGGTAAAAATTAAGAAACTTAAAATATAAAACTAAATTATGTTAGGCTATATTATAATGATTTTTCAAATATTAGTTAACAAGTGAAGCAGAAATGTAATCAAACTAAGCGTATTATATATGAGCAACTCAAAAAACGTAGTAAAGTAAAAAGTGTAAAGTAGGTAATTTGTAATTTGTAGGAAATAAAAGGCTCTTTTATTTTTTTATTTTATTTTATTTATTTATTTACTTGGGATGACATAGGATTTTTTACACGTTATCACTCTTCACATCTGATCATACCATCACATCACCGTAAACATCCACTGCTGAGCAAGAGCCTCCTAATGATCACTGCAGTGAGCGGTTATTGGTGCAGTGGCTGATACAGCCGGCTGCTGCGCTCCGAGTCGTCGGTTCGATTCCCGCACGGAACAAAGTATTTGTACGATCTGCAGGTAGTTGTTCCGGATCAGGGTGTATTGTGTGTGGAATTTGTGTCTGTAAACACACCCACGAAGAAATCATAGTGTTTGGCAAAGTTAAAAATATGAAAAGCAACTGACACCAATCTAGTATTGCTATTAGCACACTGGAGGAGGCTGCTGCCCACCCTCCCGATTTTTTTTTAATTCTACTAAGGTGACAAACAAGCATGCCGCCCGCCTGATGGCAAGCGGTTACCGTAACCTTTTATTTTTATTGGTGCCTAGTGGAAATTGTTCATGAACTTCCTTCGCCCCGGGGAAGGGCAAAGAAGTGAACGCTTGCAACACCAGAGGTATCACTCGCGCGTTGCCGACCCCGTAAAAATCTTTTCACGCCATTTTTGAAGAGCCCTATGCTGAAGTCTCTTGGGAAAACCTCGGTAGGGAGCTGATTCCACAACCTGAGCGTGCGCGGGAGGAAGTTTCTTTCCTTTCCTCTTCTCTGAAACGTACGGAACAAGACCATTTTGGCTCTAGGGTAGGTATGTGAATGAAGTCCCCGCCAATGACGGGAGGCGCGATGGTAGAAAGTAGCCGTTGGCATCATATCGAAGAATTCCTTAGAACACGGTCCGTTGTATGTGCGGTAGAACACACGCACAGACAATCATCGACAGAGGAGACATCAACCCTTAGTCACCTTTTACGATACCCACGGGCGGAGCCGGGTGGTCTATTCTTTGCTGAGACTACATGGTCAATTCTTCACGTCTCATCATCATCATCCTATCAGCCAAAGGACGTCCACTGCTGAACAAAATTCTCCCCCATTGATTTACACAATTGTGTCATCATTTTAGGGGGGATTTGCCAATACTCACCACGCTTGGCAGGCGGGTTGGTGAACGCATTATGGTTACTGTTCCACAAAAGGGATGCTGCAGCCCATCCTTCTCGTTTAGAGTTCTTTGGTCGCCTTTTACGACATCCACGGGAGGAGACGGAGTGGTGGTATTCTTAGTCCGGCCACAAGGACGGTTCTTTCAAAACGATTTTATTCTTGTAAATTGTTTGCCGATGTATCTATATACTCTTTATTTAAAAATAACATAGGATTCATTTGCTAGTTTCCAAATAAATATAACAAAATTATATAAAATAGTTAAAAGGCAGACGCCGTTTTTTCAGGTTTTAGAAGTATCAAATCCATGTAGCACCTATAGCAATAGACCTTATAATTGTAGTTTCCATCTTATACAATAGTTTTACACCTGCGGGGACAATCCGAGACTGCATTTTATAGTGCAGCCATGGAGAGTTCCCGATTAGTGTCCCATTACATTTTAGATTAAAATTCTCTAAAGGGCCTCTGCGTGTTGGTCCCATGTCCCCGCGTAAGCCTATCAAAAGACCGGGTTCTCCCTTACAGGGGATATAAACCCGTGAATAGAGAAACATACAATAACATGCAATATTTCTAAGCGTTACTTCACCTCGCCGATCTTTTACCGATCTGTGAGTGCCACTGGTTATGAGCTCACAACACAAAATGATACTCATTAAAGAACATAAACTGAAAAGAAAGTAAGTCAAGCACAAGTGCTTTCAGCGGTTTGATAGCTGTGCTATTAAACAATATAATTATTCGCTGATACTCGTACGCGACTCGCATAATGCTCGGATGTAGTAGGGCTGCCAATCACTGCGTCTATAGGTCGTTACGTGGTATGTTTTATGTAAGCGAACGCATTGCATTCTGTACCTCTAGTGCGAGTTTCATTTCACAATCGAAACGTAGTAGTAAACTACTTTTACCGCGCTCGGCGCTGCGATTGGCCCGCTCCAAACTCTTCAACCAACCGGAGCGCCGAACGCGGTAAACGTGTAGTTTACTATTACGTTTCTATAGTAAAGAGTAACTCGTACTAGGGGTACTGTATGTCGTTGTAGTGTAAGGAAGGTAAATAGCATTAAGTGTTTGCCGTAGTTATGCAAAGAATCGTGTGGTCATTTCTGATTCTGAATGAAGTCCACTCCTGGACACAGGCCTCCCCCAAAGATCATCACAGCGGGTGTGTTCATTGGGGGGTTTTGCCATAATCGCCACGCTTGGCAGACGGGTTGGCGATCGCAGTTGAGTTGATAATGTACTCGAAGGACGCTGCTGCCCATCCTCCGGCTAATCCCTTAGTCCACTTTTACGACACTCACGGGAGGAGATCATCATCATTTCGGCCGAATGAAGTCCACTGCTGGACACAGGCCTCCCCCAAATATCACCATAACCACCGATATGGATGTGTTGTGGGCTCATTGGGGGGTTTTGCCATAATCGCCACGCTTGGCAGGCGGGTTAGCGATCGCAGTTGAGTTGTTAATGTACTCGAAGGACGCTGCTGCCCATCCTCCGGCTAATCCCTTAGTCGTCTTTTACGACACCCATGGGAGGAGATGGGGTGGTGGTATTCTGAGCCGGCACCACACGGCACAATCGTGTGGTGTCTGGATAAAAATAATAGCACTACTCCATCTCCTCCCGTGGATGTTGTGAAAGGTGATGGAAATCTAAATCAGAGCGATAGGTAGTGTCAATTCTGTGGAACGGTAGCCATGATGGAAAATGTTCTCCGAAATAACGACACAATTGTAGAAATCTATGGGTCCCCCTTTGTTCTGCAGTGGACATCCTTGGGCTGATATGATGATGACCATGTAAAGTTTGATACCTACTATTTGTGAATCATATTTTTCCTCCAAAGACTTACGTATCAGCTGATAGTTATCGTTTAGATAAAGGCACGACTTAAAACAGGCTGGCGATCGGTACTGTACACGTAACCTACCAAAATCTCTGCACTTGATCTGCAAGTAAATCATATGTATGTCATCTCGTCTTTACCAAGTGAATAAACAAGAGATATCGATGTCACCAAATCCATATGTCATTGTGACGTATCGACAGGTACATTACATCACAATACATTCTAGAAAATTACTTTAATAGAATATTACTACAGTTGTGCGCTTATAGCGAAATACTGCGATTACCAATCCATTTGCCATGCGTGGTGATTATGGGAATATTACCTACCTTAAACTAATCAATCAACTCAGCCTATCGCACTCCACGGCTGGACAAAGGCCTCTGCCAAGCTACCCACAGTACCTGGTCCTTCCGTATGTAAGGTGTCCAGTAGCCTTCTTCATGTTTTTGGTCTGAAAGGATGCTAACACTTAATGCTAGCGATTCAATCATTTCGGCCCAATGAAGTCCACTGCTGGACACAGGCCTCCCCCAAAGATCACCACAATGACCGATATGGGTGTGTTGTGGGCTCATTGGGGGGTTTTGCCATAATCGCCACGCTTGGCAGACGGGTTGGCGATCGCAGTTGATTTGTTAATGTAATCGAAGGAAGCTGCTGCCCATCCTCCGGCTAATCCCATAGTCGACTTTTACGACACCCACGGGAGGAAATAGGGTGGTGGTATTCTGAACCGGCACCACGCGGCTAATGGGAATATTACCTACCTTAAATTAATCAATCAACTCAGCCTATCGCACTCCTCGGTTGGAAAAGGCCTTTCCCAAGCTACCCTTAGTACCAGGTCCTCCTCCTTCCGTATGTAAGGTGTCTGAAAGCAGGCTGACACTGCTGCTGCTGCTTAAGTCTAGCGATTAAGTGAACGATACTGCTTGGTATCGTCAGTTGTTTAAGGATCGAGTGACTAAAGTGCTAAAGTGGGCCACAACTGCAGTAAAATCTTCTCCATTTATTTCGTATTCCAAACCGTACCTTCGTATCAAATTATACGCACGCTCAGCTTGTGGAATCAGCTCCCTACCGAGGTTTTCCCAAGAGACTACAGCATGGTGCTCTTCAAAAAGGGCGTGAAAAGATTTTTACAGGATTGGCAAAGCGCGAGCGAGACCCTGGTGTTGCGTAAAAGATAGGTTACGGAAACCGTTTATCATCAGGCGGGCCTCATGTTTCAGTGATAAGGTGGTATAAAAAAAACATAGACATATTTTAACTTTAACAAACTGAAGTATGAAAGTAACATTGCACTAAGAAACCTGTTTAATTAAAGTCCTTTTTTTATTGATCTGCTGGAAATACCTCATGTACTTCCTTCGCCCCGGGAAAGGACGAAGGGGCATGCTGGACTCCTACCGGATAAAACCACCGCAGTGATCATCGTCGGCACTGAAAGGAGGCTCCAGGAACTCGAATAATCTCCATCTAGAGACAGGTGGTGGCAAGTCATCCCCTCTAGCGGAGGGAAGGCGACTGTAAAGAGTCCACCCTAGGGAGCATCTCTCGAAGGGATTGTAAAAGATTCGCCCGAGAGATGCCTGGGGGGAATTCACTATGCGCTGTGCTGCGCACACAGCAGTACGTGGCCACATGCACACCGCTGTCTTCCCGGGGGTCGCTCGGTAATTTAAGTCCTAGCAAATAAATAAATAAATAAGTATATCGAATGATAACCAGCAGAGACTGCAGTATAAGAATTCAGTCTAGGAAATTGTGTGACCTGCATATATATTACTGTCGATCGTCGACTAAACTATATAGCTCGACAGCCCTCGTATCGCCGCCGCGCCGTGCTCACGCGCATCATCCGCGCGCTTTCACGACACTTTCACGAATTTAGCATTCGGCGCAGAGCCTCCACTTTATTACTTAACGGCCATGTCGCATATTTTGTTCATATATAACGAAAATTAGTGGCACGTTAGCTGGCTACCTGTGAATGTGCTGGCAGGTATCTTACTAATGTTACCGTCAGTAAGTTACCTTGATTTAATATAATTTAACTCATTTCATCCCGTGGGTGTCGTAAAAGGCGACTAAGGGATTAGCCGGAGGATGGGCAGCAGCGTCCTTCGAGTACATTAACAACTCAACTGCGATCGCCAACCCGCTTGCCAAGCGTGGCGATTATGGCAAAACCCCCCAATGAGCACACAACACACCGATATCAGTCTTTGTGGTGATATTTGAGGGAGGCTTGTGTCCAGCCTCCACTTCATTCGGCCGAAATGATGAATATAATTTATGTCGTAATCATGACATATTGTATATTACCTATATGTTCAAACTTCAAGACCATTAAAAGTGAATTCAAAAAGTGAATTTATTTATTTTCTCACCACAATAATTAAAAAGTTATCGTATTATACAAATTTACTGTCGGAGACTGGTGCCTGAACTAGGCTGAAGCCTGTATCGCAGGTCACCCGGCCTTCCACCCCAGAAGTCCAATTTTGCTCTTTCTCAAGCGAAATTTTTCCATTTTCTTGTTCTTCGTGATTCTGATCTGATTGTTTAGTCAAGTTGTTTCCTCTTGTTAAAGTTCTCTTGATGAATACCCTCCAATACGTTGATATAACTTTACCAGGCCCTTTCACTACAGACAACATCTTGATATAACAATAAACTCACTGTTGTAATAAAATGTGTATATTATGGCTTTGATACACACAATATTGACGATTTATCAAAATTCAGTTTCATTTTTTCATATCTTTGACTTTGATCTTTTTACTTTGACACTTGCCGTTTTTGAACTAACATTAAACAGTGAAGTTCTAGCTCTTCGTTTTCCCCTAATTCTGATATGACTTTGTCTATGTTAACTCCCATGTTTTTTTTTGTGTTTCTCCAATATTGGTCTTCATCATTTCGGCCTAATGAAGTCCACTGTTGGACACAGGCCTCCCCCAAAGATCATCACAACCACCGATATGGATGTGTTTTGAGCTCATTGGGGGGTTTTGCCATAATCGCCACGCTTGGCAGGCGGGTTGGCGATCGCAGTTGAGTTGTTAATGTACTCGAAGGACGCTGCTGCCCATCCTCCGACTAATCCCTTAGTCGACTTTTACGACACCTATGGGAGGAGATGGGGTGGTGGCATTCTGAGCCGGCACCACACGGCAAAATATTGGTCTTAAATATGCTAAAAAACCTCCTAAATTTTGTTCTTCCGAAAATTCTCTATGAAAATCCTTCACTCATTTGCAGTCAGTAGCTAAACTAACAAACGTTATTTCCGAATACGGACTAAATGTTAAGCAATTAATCAGGCGCACTTATCTACTACCTTGGCGCTGTGGCGTTTGGTTCGTGATGTGCCCGAAATATGTGAAGTTTGTTGTCGCTTCCGTTTATATAAATAGAATATTTAATTGGTTTGTTTGTCGTGAGCCGGGCTGCCGATCACGAGGGCCTAAGTTTTGTCCACAACCTTGTCTTAATTCGTTTTAAAAACTATTATTTATTCAGTAAATTACACGAAACATGAACTGTAATGTTATTGCTAGCTTGGGTCAATACCTACCAAAAAAACACAATATATGTTCAGCAAAATCTTACGGATTTACAGTAGTACAAAATTTTAGGATAAGAAAATTGTACTGTGAAAATTTAAATAAAAATTGTATTTCTTGAAAACATTTTAGTTTTTAATAGAATAAAGACTTATCAACGAGTAAAGTAACTATTGACAAATAATTTGAGGTAAAAAAAAACCTAGAAAAGGAATTTTTCATTACGAGGTGCTTAAAAATCTGTGTCAAGGTAGAGATTTTTCGATATTTCGGAAAATTTTGTACTACTGTAAATCCGTAAGATTTTGCTGAACATATATTGTGTTTTTTTGGTAGGTATTGACCCAAGCTCTCACCTCCTGCAGTATGTCGTGCTATTTACTGGACACCCTTTAAGTACTATTTTAAATTATTTTCATCTTATCATCATATCAGCCGAAGGACGTCCACTGCTGAACAAAAGCAGCAGGGGACGTCCTTAAATTATCAAGCAGTATAAATACTGCTAATATGAATACTCCAACTGCATCGTGAAGATGATAGCGGGGAGGTACGACTCGCCTATGCTAAACAGGTTGCATTCAAAGATGTACATATTTATCATGAACAATATGCTTGTGGCATAGTTACTCAAACTTGTACTAACACTTACAATTATTAGTCTATAATACTGACACACTATGGATGTCTAAATTATCCGAAATAAAAGCTATTTTATTTATTTATTTTAAATACGTTCAAGAAATTCAATGCAATATTACTTTCACACAAGAAAAGTAATACCACATAGACGTTAAAATTATCGTCAGAGAGACAATCGTGTGTGCGTAAACTCTGAATTGTTTATTTAGAGTGGAGCGGGGCGCCATATAAGTTCTACGCATGTTGTTAGATACTCGATTTCAATTGTGTCAAACTGCGAATCGGTAAGGCCAATGTTGGCTTTTGACCCGAGCAGTCGCCCGCGGCGTCTTGCAAGCACTGCGTATTAGTGTAGCGGACGCCTTGACTTAACGAATCAATCAGTCGATTAAAGTTGAATAACGCTCCCACACAAAAGAATTTTCGCAGGGCGCTGCAAAATATCTAGCCCGGGGCGCCTAGGTGACTCCCCAATAATAGAAGTCAATCGCGGCAGAATTACATCTGTTATAAATAAGCCAGCTTGGTGAACTACGCGCTGCTTAAGTTGGATGAGCATTTTTCCCACACGTTAGCGCTCCATAGATCTACATCGCTCCCCCGGGGGGGTGACCGCTTTACAGTCACGCTCTCCGAGATGTGCCTATAGGCGTGGCACCAGTGGGCGGCTCTAGTGTGATTATACGAGGACCTGGAGCCTCCCTTAGGTTCCGAAGATGACCGCTCCAGTGGTTTTAGCCGGTTTTAGTCTTCGCCCTTCCCCGGGGCTAAGGAAGTTCATGAAAAAATTCCACTGGGCACCAATAAAAAAAAAAAAAAAAAAATAGTCTCCATCGCTGATGACATACTTTTTGTATGAGACCGTCGGTTACCGATACTCGTCGCATCAGCCAAAAGACGTCCACTGCTGAACTAAGCCTCCCCACAGACGATCAGTTACATGCCGTGTGTCATTTTGGGGGTGCCAGTACTCACCACGTCTGGCAGACTGGTGGTTAGCGCAGAATGGCCACCGAAGAGACGCTGCATAACGCTCTGGTTTAGTCCCTAACGGCCGAAATTAATAATCGATCTAATCCAATATCTTTGGATTCCGGATTACGGAAATGTTTGTTTTTTGTATTTAATGTGATCGTGGCATAACAACGGATGATTTTCAGAATCTTAAATCTCAAGATTTAGGATTAGATTGATTATTAATTTCGGCCGTTAATCGCCTTTTACGACATCCACGGTAGGAGACGGAGTGGTGCTATATTCTTAAGCTGGACACCACACGAATTCCTTTGACATAATTAGAGTATATTTTTAAATGGCCCATGCATTGTTGCAATCTTAACTTTCTTCGAGTTCGTTCAGATAAGTATTTAGCAACATAAAAATTAACAGTATGCATTGTTTTAGGACAACTACACGATGCGTGTGAGCAAGACGCACGTGCGGCGCAGTAGCAGCCTCTCGTCCTGGCGATGTCTCAAAACTGAATTGGTAAGTTGCCTTTATTAATGCAGTATGTAACTTAAGGACCAGACTGAATGGGTGTCGTTGCAAATTTGAAAGAAAGAAAGAAAGAAAGAACGAAAGAAAGAAAGAAAAATGAGTTACTAGAACTAAAACCGTCGGACGTAACTACTTACCTATTAGTTTTCTATAAGCCAACAAGGAAATGTTATTTTAATCCCCAAAAAATGTCTTAGGGCAATGTTTGGACTTGATACTATTGATAGCTGTCGACCATGTTTTATTAAACATAAAATCTTAACCCTCCGTCGTTTATTCATTCCGAAAAGCAGGTTCCGTAAAAACAAATTCAACATTATTTAATCGTCTTTCGGATGTAGTTAGTACCTTAGGGATAATGATAGACTGTGCATAGTTCGATCCAACACAGAACTAACGCACAAAAGTAGTTTATGCTTGGCGCCGATAATATTTAATAAAATACTTAAATCAACCAAACAATTAAGTGTTACACTTTGTGTAACACTTTTAAAGAACCCCTTAAAAGTTATTTAATCGATAAATGTTATTATAATTCAACCGAATTGTTTAATTCATTTTAATATTGTGACTTCTATTTTCTATTCGTTGGGTTTTGATTTTATTATATAAATTATATTGACTGTAATTCCATTAATACTGTTTTATTGTGTTTAATTTTTATCAAATTATTTTTCTATCATTGTTTTTATTATTATAATTTTAATTACTAAAATTCAATATAAATGTTTCTGCTTATGTAATCTCAATATTCTCAAAAAAAAAAATCATTCAGCAAAACATGCAGGTCATAACTTTGTTAACACCTTACATTACAACTTATATCTTGTTCTTTATACTCATGTTTTACAAATAAATTATCTTTATCTTATTTTAAACATAAGTGATTTTAAAAGTTTATAAATCATATAAAGAAAATATATGTATGTGGGAAGGCCTCCAACGAGATGGACAGACGACCTGATGAAGGTCGTCTGGAGTCGTTGAATGCGGGCGGCATGTGACCGGATATTGTGGAAATCTGTGGGCGAGTGCTTTGTTCAGCAGTGGACGTCCTTCGTCTGATATGATGATGATGATGGTGAATATTATTATATTTAATAATATAATTACTTTGTCCGTTTTTCTGGTGCATAAGTCTTTTATCTGCCATGCATCCTTTCGGCCGAATGAAGTCCACTACTGGACACAGGCCTCCCCCAAAGATCACCACAACAACCGATATGGGTGTGTTGTGGGCTCATTGGGGGGTTTTGCCATAATCACCACGCTTGGCAGACGGGTTGGCGATCGCAGTTGAGTTGTTAATGTACTCGAAGGATGCTGCTGCCCATCCTCCGGCTAATCCCTTAGTCGACTTTTACGGCACCCACGGGAGGAGATGGGGTGGTGGTATTCTGCGCCGGCACCACACGGCGTTACCATTGTATTACATTTATCGTTGAAAAAGAAAAAAAGGAATTAATAAGTGGTTAAATACATCGGAAGTCACATAAAATTGTTTAGTGACTGTTCTTAAGTAATCGAAAAAGGACGGCCCGAAACATCTAAGCATGGCGCTTAACTAGAGACTGCCAATAAAAAAAAAAAAGATTACCATAATTTTGGCGACAGAAAAACAGGCGCATTCATAAGTTTGCCACAAATCGAAATTGCATTGTTAGCGGTCATGAACTTTGCGCAACCGCCGCGGCCGCCGCCGTGGTGCCGAGGTCAAGGCGAGCCATTACAGATGTTAACTCAACACAATTAACCTGCTTCAGTTTTGTTTTGTTCTGTGGTAGAGCCAAGTTGTTTCCTTAGCGATATTGAATTATTTAAATATGGTTAAATCAGGGATCTGGGGTGTAATTCCTTAATCTCAAACATCCATACATCCTTGAATACAGAATTGAAATAACGGTGACAACCCAATTTGGTATTTCCTAAGACTCGGACCCATGGCTCTCTGTCTGCAACGTATCCTTGAATACCTTCAATCATGTCTTAGCGTATACCAAATTGGTTTTTCACCATCATTTTTATTCTGTATTGAAGGATGTATGGATGTTTCACCTTAAGGAATTGCACCCCTGTAATTTAATGCAGGGGAAGTTTGTGTTTTGATAATTCTGTTTCAATATTTTTGTTACATGGTTTACTTATGAACGGTTAATTTTTTTTTTTTTAAACGTTGCCCCATATAAGTTTTCTCCTGTGTCGTGGGTGCGTTTACAAACACAAATGCCATACACAATACACCCAGACCCGGAACAACTACCTGCAGATCGTACAAATATTTGCTCCGTGCGGGAATCGAACCCACGACCCAGAGCGCAGCAGTCGACTGTATCAGCCACTGCACCAACCGTATTTGGTACTAGTATCAGAATGAATGTATATTGTTTGCCAATAATAAAATCTTTCTTTCTTTCTATGTACAAAAGTTCTTCATGAAGCCTAGTTATAATTACTAGGGAAAGTTTTAAAGTTCTATAATTATTTTGCGTTTACAGAAACATGAAAGCGTCATTGGACAAAAAGTATTTATTTATTATTACTCTGTTTAACCGTCGTCCATGTGGTGTCCGGATTAAGAATGTAGCACCACTCCATCTCCTCCCGTGGAGGTCGTAAGAGGCGACTAAGGGAATCTAAACCAGAGGGATGGGCAGCAGCGTCCCTTCTGTGAAGCGGTGGCCATACTGCGCTCACCAACCCGCCTGCCAAGTGTGGTGAGTATTGGCAAATACCCCCCAAAATGATGACACAGTTGTGAAAATCTATGGGGGAGGCCTTTGTTCAGCAGTGGACGTCTTTTGGCTGATATGATGTTGATATGATGATTGTTCCCTTATTGTTTCTTATAATATCCATGGGCAAAATGAGGCGATGTGATCCATAAAATCATCTAGTCTATGGTTTAACTATCATATCGCTAGTTTCACAAGGTAAAACCAAGCACACCCATTTCTCTACTTTTCCCTTAGTGTCTTAGGGCAATTCTTAGTATGTAAGTAGTTTTTCTATCTCACATAGCAACTTACGTTGTCAAAAGCTGAGTATTTAAACTCTTGTTCCAATTCCAATTTTAATTTAATTGTCCATCAATCTTTTGTTCTTAATTCGATGACGTAAATTGATATTCATCTATCTACTGTGGTGTCAGAATTTGGTAGGTAATAGAGATGTACCACTGTTCTTATTATCGATTATACTAATTAAAATATGTTAGTCTAGATTTCATGTAATTAATCCTGACTAACTTATTTGTGCTGTGTGGTGCCGGCTGCGAATAGCACTAACCCATGTCATCCCTTGGGTGACGTAAAAGGCGACTGTGGGATTAGCCGGAGAATGGGCAGCAACGTCCTTCGAGTACATTAACAACTCAACTGCGATCGCCAACCCAAGCGTGGCAATTATGGCAAAACCCCCCAATGAGCACACAACACACCCATACCGGTCGTTGTAGTGATTTTTGGGGGAGGCCTGGGTAAAAAAATGAATAACTTATTTGTAGGCCGATATTATTTAATTTTAAGATAGTATAAGATACCATTTTAAGCAAATTCTCGATAGTATTGCAGTTACTCCTAAACCCGGCCTTAACCACTAGCGGGTAATTGTTCCATTTTGTGGGGTTGATATATGGAGCATCACTATTCTATATAGCCGGACTCCCATCAGCTGAAAGCACTGGAGCGGTCATCTTCAGGGCTTCAGGTCCTCGTATCGTATAGATCACACTAGAGCGGACAGACGACCTAGTGAAGATCGCTGGGAGGCTGATGAGGGCGGCATGTAACTGCTCGTTGTGGAAATCTATAGGAGAGGCCTTTGTTCAGCAGTGGACGTCCTGGGGCTGATGATGACGATGTTGAGGTACCTAACTTCAGTTTTAGATAAAGATAAAATTTCTAAACAAATTTCTCATGTGAGTCATATAAGGTTTTTTGACGAGGAAGAATGTTATGGTCATATGGATAGTGCAGGTACAACTATGCTCTGAATACCATTGCATTTATGACAAAAGTCCCTATCGGTGGCGAAACACTCTAAAATACGAATGGTGTCGCTTGTTCAAATAGATCCCATAGCAAACTTGTTGATTTCAACAAACGAATCATAGGATTACTAACTCAAAGTAATCTCACATCTAACTAACTGGAAAGTTCTGTGACACGGTAACTGCCACAGAATGCCTGGTAAGTTTATGACGTCATTGCTAATTACCTAGACCGGTCCTAACGCTAGATTCCTTTATTAATTACTGTAGACAGCAAGACACGCCGATAAAGTTTGTACCTATGATTAGCCCGAAAGTATATTATTACCCATTAGGTTACCGAGGTCAAAAGACGGTTGCACCATCAGATATTTTGCCGCATCTGATTAGACCAAAAGCCTATTATAATGTAGTGCCAGTACCTACGGATTAAAGTGACAGGTCCTACTGTCAAACAACGAAACAAAGCAGCCAGTTACTAGTGTAGAGCCATTGAATGGAATCGATCGATTTTAATATAAAATTTAAACATATTAAAAATAAAACTAATTAAATTTCCGTTATAGTTCATACTCTTTTCCCCTTCCCCGGGGCAAAGGAAGTTCAACGAGAATGTCCACTGGACATCGTTAAAAAAAACGTCGTCTGTCCACCTCGTTGGAGGTCATCCCACGTAGCGTTTTCCGGCGCGCGGTCTCCACTCAGAGAAACTTTTTGCCCCAAGGGCCTAAACAGGCCGCTTTAGCAGAATCATAATATGAATCACATTAAATATCACCAAATGGTCCAGAAGGCCTAAAAAGACCGTATTAGGTTTTATTTATAAGGCATAATAATGATCTCAATACAATTCACATTAGAAATCACGCAATGGTCACTTAATCATAACTGACCATTAACGTGACCATTTTGTGATTTCTAATGTAATTCATATTATGATTTACCTAAAGCGGCCTTTTTAGGCCCCCTGCTCTACGAGTTTAATGCTACTTACTTAGCTACTTACCTCAGCACTTAAAACCATATAAAATTTCATAATCTGTGTCACTACATTATTTGCAGTAAGTGTGTAGTAATTAGATGCTCACAATAATGTGTTATATCACGCAAATACATGTTAATGAGCAAAACATGAATATTCTGTATTTACCTGTACTAGTAACTTACAGGATTTACAACTATAGGTTGGTTATGTCAGTTTATTTAATATTGTGACGGTAATCACTGCTTCAGCACACGGTAAATCAACCTTTACGAGTATTGTCGAAGAATTTTAAACATTATCTCAATGGCTAAGAGTTTGGACTGCCGATCGAGAAGTCCTGAGTTTGAACCTAACCTATAAGACGTTAACTCAATTTGTGTACCAAAACGATACTTTAGAAAACAATTACTTGTTATCCCTAGCAACGCCCTAAGCCGAGGTCCGTGTCCCTAAGCGCAAATTGCTTAGAATATAATATAAATTTTAAGCCTATCTGGCGGCCTCTTTTGGCTTCGCCAGAAACGACTAGTTAATCTACCACATTTCTAGGAAATGCCCGCGAGAAGCTAACATCTAAAAAGAAACTGCCTGGTAAGTTGATGACATGCTAATTACTCGGACCGGTCAGTACGTTACGTAATTATGGCATTCTTAGAATTCATAAATTAACTGCAGCGTAGAAAGACCCAGAATTTATTTATTTTAAGTTAATGTCGACTGCTGGACCTGGACCCGGGCACACGTATACCACTACTCTGTACGGGTATATGGACGTAATCACAACACTTGACAAACAGATAGGGGATCGCAGTTAGTTGTTCACGCTAAGGATGATGCTGCAGATGCTGATCCTATTGATGTAAAAGAATAATGAGGCTTGCGAAATAGTCAGAAGGCACACATTGACTATTTATTAGTCAGGATAACGCTAAGAAGAATAGCGCTTTAAAGAGTCAACTACATTACCTTCCGGGGTGCGGTCTACTGCTGACAAAGCCCCCAGCCAGAGGGGTAAGTGGAAGGACACCGTGGTTTGAGCCGGTAAGAGTCCGGCATGCTCCTCCGGTGAGGATTTCCCCACGACAAAAAATGAGTCAACTGCATGAATGTGGGGTATGTGCCATAGCAATGCATTCGAAAATATTTCTCGTTCAAGTTAGAAAATGTATGGTCTTAATGGATGATGATTAGAAACTATTTTAAAGAGAGAGAAAGAGAGATTTTAACATTGTAAGCCTCAGACATGTCTCAGCTTAAATAAACTTTTGGAGATTATGTGGCTGTTTTCTTTTGTGAAAACCAAAGTATAGAGCTATAGCGCAGTTTTATTTCCGGTATAGTATGGAGTTTCCCATTTCTTCACCTTTGGAGTGGCCAAATCTCTAATATAAGTACTGCACACAGTAAACTATGTTCTTAAATATACAGTTGCATGACGTACCACAAAACGTAGGCGCAATGACACAGGAGAAATTGTTAATTAAAAGAAAAATGTTTAGCTATAACGAGCAAAAGTTTGTCTTGACAGCACTATCGCTTGAAGCGTTACCTTGATTTATATTAAGCATCTGGTCAGAAAGCGTTGCAGCCGCTGGATTTATTAAATGAAAAATATGTTTTACGGCACTGACAAACGCGATGATGACGAAGAATGTGGTTTTCATACTGAACTATTTGTTTTTTCTCGTACTGTAAAATATTAAACGTCTAAACCGACATGGTAAGAAATACTTGTGTAGACTGCGATAGTGATGTGATGTGGCAATGAAAGGAATATACCGTGACCATCAATCATCTGTTCATCATCTCACGCAGATGTAGATTAATATAATGTAGTTGCTCCGTATGAGATTGGCTCTTTGCGATAGTTAAATGTTATGTGACAGCAATTAATTATATTCATCATCATCATAATCATATCGGATAAAGGTCGTCCACTGCTGAATAAAGGCCTCCCCCATAGATTTCCACAATGCCCGGTCACATTCCACCCGCATTCAACGACTCCCAGCGACCTTCACCAGGTTGTCCGTCCATATCGTTAGAGTTCATCACACACTGGGTTTTCCGGTGCACGGTCTCCACTCGAGAACCCTTTTACCACAATGACCATCAGTTCTACGAGCAATGTGCCCACACATTGTCACTTCAGCTTACTTGTCCTTTCAACTATATCGGTAACTTTACTTTTTCTATTAATCTCGCCTCACCGACGTCGCGGAGGCCTATTGCCGCGTCACCTACCCATTCAAGTGAGTAATTCTCCCTTCCGTCTCTTGCTCGTGCCGGCTCGTGCCAAGTCTGTAGTTTTAAATGTCCCCTTATACATTTTAAATAATAACGATCCAGCTGTCCCAAAAACAATAGCTTTTCATACCCAGCAACGCCCTAAGCCTGGCTGGAGGCCTTTTGGCTCCGCTAGAAACGACAGGTTAAGCAACCACACTTCACGAAGTGTATGCGAGAAGCACAACAAAAATAGAACTATTAATCTCCTCATTGCTGGTTCGATCATCCATAGCTCGCTGAGTGACCTTGAGCTGTCTTACGAGGCCACGTCTCCGTGCCATATATCATCCCTGGTTAAAGACGTTCATCTTGAGGCACTGCGGTATTGTTGACGAAAAGACGTTGCGAAGTTTCCCCAACGCTACCCAGCCGAGTCAGATTTGAATATTGACCTCTTTCTCGAAGTTGGACCTTTTTTTTTACATGAACTTCTTCCACCCCAGGGAAGAACGACCCCTATGTTCTTCCCTGGTCCCATGCCGGACTCATACGTCGAAGTTGGACCTACCTAACTGGATGATTTGTCCTACATGGACGTACTCGTCGCATCGAGAATTGTGCTGAGCTCTTGCAGCGATCCCATAGCAGCAATAACTATATCATTTGTATGAATTATATTTTGTTTTAATAGAATTTAGGGGCACAGGGGAAAGTTCCGCTCAGCATGCTTAAGCTCTATTCCTTGGCGTAAAACGTCAAACAAAATACTGCCATTCATATACTGTTACAATGTAATCCACTGAACGCTAGTACTAAGTGTGTTCCATGCGATCTCAGAGAGAATCCGCACAAAACATGCAAAATGCAAATACGGACCCGCATTCAATTTCACTTTTCTACTATCGCTTTTGATTGGGTAAGTTGTACTTGCACACGCGTTTTAGGTATTTTTATCAATTTATTTTTTGTGAATTTTAGCATGAGTAAAGGTGAAATACGTAGATCACTACATAAATTTTTTCTTATTCGTTTTTTATAATTACCATTTCTTTTCAAAGTAATGTCTATTGTTATAACGAAAACAGATACCATGCATTCAGTATATGAGTCTGGAACCCTCAGCGTTAGAACTTTGCGTCTCTGTTCTCATTAATTTTCAGATTTTTGTCCAGTTTAATCAACTGATTTCTGTATACAACATTTTTTTTCGTCTGTCCTAAGGTTATTTTGAATAAAGGCACAATAAACTATTTATTTTCACATAAAACTGTAATGTGAATAAATGAATCAATCTAAACGACTGTTTCCCTGCAGTTCATTGATGAGGTCATCGCTTGCAGTAGCTTTAATAATATCGTATCATAGTGCAGCAATTACGTAGCGTATTAATCGCGTTGTTTACGATATATTGCGTGCTCCAAATGACAAAAACAGTAACCTATTATTTCCAAGATAAATGGATTCCAAATTTTTATTATAGGCCTACGTGTAACCTCTTCCGAAAGTGTTCGGTACATTGTCACTTACGCCTCGTATTTATGGTAGGTAAACCTGCAACAGCCTACCTGATGGTAAGTAGAAGCACCTTAGACAACAGCAACCTACTAATCACTGCTGCGTGGCCCACATCAGGCTTAAGATGGAATGCCTTTGTTCTAGTAATTTCGTTGGCTGTTCTTATCTTTCACCTGCAAGATAACTACGCTAACACATAATTGTTATGGCAGGTGAAACAGGTAGGACTGTGGTACCACCTCAATCGAGCTATCCCCATTCCCATAGCCCATCCCATCCCTCTTCTGTGACTGCCTTCAACAATATATCAGTGTAGCGTATCATCTTCGTTGTGAGTTGCATTTGTAACAATAAACAAACATAACGTGACATACATTGTACTCGCACGGAGCGACAATTTTGCAAATATAGCGCATCTAAAATCTCTCGATGCTGTAGAATCTAGGTATATTTATTATAAATTTGGTATAAGTACTCTCCCGACTCTAATATTAGAAATTAAGCTTCCAGTCATAATTTATGAACCAGATAAAACCATAATGACGGAGAGTGAAAATGAAATACCGTTATTCAAATTTCCTTTATTTTGATTTTGACCAAGTTTCGGTTTCTTTAACGTTTTTATCATTCATCTATTCAAAATTGACAAAGTTGTTTTCGCATCTTCTAATATCTTTGATAGGCAAATATAGTGCTTAACGGTATTGATAAAATGTGGGTGGTTTAAATTATAGGTGTATGTACATAATTGTGCTGTCCAAGCCACAGTGTGAAGCCAGACAATTGAGTCAATTAAGGAAAATTATAGACATCAAGGGTACCTATTGTTTTCAGAACGTTTTTTACTATGGGTGTTGAGTGTTGACATCTTTTTGTTAAAGGTGATATATTGTTTCGTTACAGATTGCGCTTTGAGACTCTTGCAACGAAACTAACTATAATATTACGTTAATTGTGTGTATCTCTGACGTCAATATCCAACAAGATTGGTATCGTTATTGACACCTCTTTGCCCATATACAGAAATATTGTCTTACGGCCGAAATTTATAACCAATCTAATCCAAAACCTGATCTGTTCTTGTGTTATAATCACATTTAACACCGAAATGGACAAATCCTTAATCCCAAATCCAAAGATTTCGGATTAGATTGATTATTAATTGCAGCTGTTACAGATAGAAAATTACATGATGATTAAGCATGATTCAGTCGGGACAATACGTGAAACACAATGCGCCCCCAAACTCCAAATATTGTTTCTGCACAAAAGCATATATGGCTTGTAAGCGGTATAATGGATACGCTGTGTGAAATATTCTGAAAACCTGGAACAGACAAGACGTTGTTTTCATTTATTTTTATAAACTGTCCATTATCTTTTCACAAAGGCTATACGATACCCAATTCGCTTAGACTGGAAAAGTAAAACAATGTCTTTGTCACCTTGCAATGCGTTATCTGTGTGAAAGAAGTACAGATATTTATATAGTCCATCATAAATATTTTTAGTTTCTTCGTAACCATCGTGTATTTTCTTGTTGGATATTATTCTTAGCCGTCCGATAAACTAGTCTCATCATCATCAAATGAAATAGCCGATTGCTATAAGGCCGCCCGTTGTACTCTTAACTTAGTTAAAATACTAAAATATTTTGTTATAAATAAAAAACTACAAATGTAGGTTTATTATTTTACCATTTTTATTTCTACTGCAACTATTACACCAAGTCTTACTCCTAATTTATTTAATTCAGACAATTTTACTCTCTAAGAGATCGAATCAGAAATGAGGAGATCTGTAGAAGAACTAAAGCTGTCGACATAGCTGAAAGCACTGAAGAGAAGAGTAAACTGAAGTGGCAATGGACGGGGCACATTGCTCGTAGAACTGATGGCCACTGGGGCAAAAAGGTTCTCGAATGGAGACCGCGCACCGGAAAGCGCAGCGTGGGACGACCTCCAACGAGGTGGACAGATGACCTGGCGAAGGTCGCTGGGGGTCGTTGGATGAGAGCGGCATGTGACCGCTCGTTGTGGAAATCTAAGAGGGAGGCCTTTGTTCAGCAGTGGACGTCCTGTGGCTGATATGAAAAAAGAAACCTTATGTATGTATATAGAAATAACGTTATCGACACAGCTACCCAACACCATCAACATTAACGCAAATCAAATGTTTTCAGCTACCATTGACGATGTTATTAAAGATCTAGATACATATTGGTGAACATCAGCGACTGTAAAAATGTAAATATTAAGTGAAATGACAGACAGTTATAAACGGTAAATTGGTTATGTGTTATAAACTTTTATCGCTACTTAGTGATGTTGTCCAAACATTTCGTTCAATCGACGGATGCTCAGGCTAGTTTTTGTTTCCCGGATGCGCTGACAATGCTCCGCTTACAGGAACACAGAGTTCAACAGAGGTTGATTTTCAGACTTCATCAGTTCAGTTGAGGCCACACTAACAGCGATATTCGTTTCAAATATATATTATTAATGGTAGCGGTATCTGTGGAAATCTTGGCCGTTTTATGATGTTTTTTGTTTTCCGTTAACTCAAGTTTGTATCTTTATAAATAATTGCTTTATCAATTAAGAACTATTATTAAACTAGTTTTAAGGCGTCTTAGGCGTCCGTTGAAACTATGAAAGACACTATAATTTAATATGCACATATATATGCTGCAGGAGATGTTAAAAACAGAGATTTGATCGAACCCCTAAGGAAGAAGATCAATTCACGGAAGATGTTAAAATTACTACTCTGTGGGGTGATTTCTCTAAATAAAGTAAGTGATTTGATCAAATCCCTTAACTGCTTATAACGGCGAAGGCTAAGGCTGGGAGCTCCGCTGTGTTTAGCTTGCGCCTTAGCCTTATAACCTAAATTTTCTGAGGCGGACCCGACTCGAATAATTTATTTCATTTCCCTGGGACATATACATGTTTCTTATTTTCTTACAACGTTACAGAGTCAGTGAGTCAGTAATAAGCGTAAATATATTTTATATCAACTAAAAATTCCATATAAATAAATAAAAAATGTATTATCAAAAAATCTAATTGCGCTACCATCACAGCTATCAAACATCCGCTCTAATGGCTCCAAGGCAAACTCGTCTTGTTTGTTCCCAGAATCAATTACTGTACATCACTGAGGTTTAATGACTCGATTGAACAAAAAGCTGGGCCGAACCGCGGTCGCTGACATGCGGCAGGCATCGATACTGGAACTATTCGCCAAATCGCATTTAATAAAAAATCGATTTCAAGTGTTTGCTGTCTGCGTTGACCCCTTTCTTTTTTTATTATTGATCCGGTGGAAATATACCCCTCCGCCCTGGGAATGAGCGGAGGGGCATGCCGGACTCCTATCGGCTAAAACGTCGAAAAATCTCCATCTAGAGCCAGTTTTAGTTTTTGATGCTCACTTGTTTAATTTCCGTGCGTATCGTTCATGGTTAACAGGAAGCGTTACTAATTTAAGAAGCCAGGGTGGTTTCACATCTTCATTGTCCGTAAAGCCCATTGCGGAATATGATATCGTACACTAATCCTCGCTTGGCAATCGTATTGGTGATAGTATGTTGTTATCTTAATCCATTATGATAGTAATGAAGTGACAATAGAATAGATAATGAGACGAGACGCCATTTCGTTGTTTATCGTACTCTTACTACTATTTGCTTGGCATGGCCGGCCAGATAAATAAATAAATGCTCCTACTTTTATTTTTTGTATGTGGGGAAATCCTCCTGTACTTCCAGGGGAAGGGTAAGGTGACCATGGATAATGATGAAGAAGCCGGACTCTTACCGGAAATATCTTCCACCTTGCAATCTACCTATCGCTTGGGGGTGCAGGATTTGCTCGCATATGTCGCGGGCCCCGTCTCGTCAGAGGCGCGTGTGGAACATACTCTTGTCACCACGTCTAAAGTTTTCCGCTCATGGCCTTCAATTGATACGGTGGGAGCAAGAATAGCCAATCTTTTCCAGACGCAATTATAATTTGTGCTTGGAAAAGATAGGCGACTCTTTTTTTTTTGTTGGCGCCTTGTGCGTTATCTGCACGTTTTGAGAGGTAATGCTCTCCCTGCAGTAGATATGTGGTGCTGCTAATGCGTTATCTCCTTACATAGTTATTCCCCTGAAGATTCGGATAGAGGCATAACCTATTTATAATTATTCGACTGACATTAAATTATTCCAGTGCTGGGACATAAATCTAAATACTCAACATTATGAGATACTTCTTGGTCGAGATCTGGAATATTCACCTAGATTGTAGGTTCTGCAGCCATTATTATAAGCTACCTTGCATGTAAGCACGACATTATTAGTTTATCTGGTGCTGCCAGACCTTTCTTCTAGTGTTTCTTGGGTCATCTTAGTTGTAAGGAAAGTTAGTAGATACTTCTTAGTCTTTATACCAATTGCCGTTTTGCCTAATATCGGACATGTTATAGGTATGTTATCGCTTCCCGAATTTTCAATTGCGAATGGTAAAAACAAAACAATATTCCGGTTTGGCCCCAAAATAGAGCTGCGATTGTGTCATTTGTATGTTGACGGCTTACTATCTGTTATCTCGAGAGGAACTGACAGAAGCGGAAAATTTAAGTGATAGTGGGTTTTTAATAACATTGCTGGATTTCACATTTTGATTATAAATAATAGGACTTTAAAGTTCAAACTAGGATGCTAACATATCGTGCTGCTAAAAAGGGAACATTTGCAGCCGAACTAGGTGGTGAACTGTATTTCAGCATGCAGATTGATGATTGAATGATGGTTCTTTAGAAATCACTACTTATAA
The DNA here is from genome assembly GCA_947459985.1 of Diloba caeruleocephala. Taxonomy (NCBI): domain Eukaryota; kingdom Metazoa; phylum Arthropoda; class Insecta; order Lepidoptera; family Noctuidae; genus Diloba; species Diloba caeruleocephala. The sequence continues at coordinate 2,914,556 of OX381605.1, read as the reverse complement.
GACATATCGGATCCATAGATAATCTTTAAACCAGTGGAAGATTTTGTATTTATCATCATTGTTTGAGAAGCTTACTGATAAGATTTTAGCATAGAAAATTGGTCTCAGTGGAAATCGATAATGTAACCTCAAATATAAATCTAGTGTGTTCAAATAACAGCTGTACTTATCTAATTTGGGTGTTTACTAAACTTTGCAAAAAGCCAACAATTATTACAATTCATATTTCTGGTGAATTTTAGATTAGACTTAATAAAATTTGCAATTTGTATATTAACTTTGAGGTAATCCAAATTCAAGTTGCATTCTATTTTTCGAATATACGTAACTATGAAGTGAGTATTTCAGGGATATTCGTTTTGATTTTCCACCAAGACATAAAGTAAAATTATCTACAATGGAAGGCAACGTAGTAAATTATAACTTTTTATATAACATCAATATATCTGTATTAATAGATACTAGATATCAATGAAAATGTCGTGAGCGAGGTGAAGATCAATTGTTTTACATGATATACATACATTGGATTTATTGTCGTGAACAGTAATCGTAAATTTACACGACAAGGACAACCACAAAATTAAAACTTGTCTGATTTTGACTATTGTTAAAGGCTTTACTGCAACCAAGATTTAATAACAATACATCTAACACGATAGGTAATCGTTTGTCTGAATTGCACGTTTTCAATATAACGATCATGATTCATTGTCAATTCAAGTGTTATTATTTCCGTCTCCTTCACATGTTTTATGTTAATCGTGTGTTAATCGTACTCACTCGCTCTACGATATTTGTGTTATTTTAATAGGCTTTTGTTTCAGATCTAACAGTTTCATTACAAATCTCAATCACTTTAGTTTTAGAGCCTTCATTTCGTTAAATACATATTGGAACATTTGAGATACCAGATAGAAATGGTAATTTCAACCGAACACGGTTTGTTGATTCGTTTTGGATCATTCTCATAGGATTCAAAATAATCGAAATTCAACAGTAGAAAAAAGGTAGAGTGCGCGTGAGGTCGCAACAGAAAACATTCTGGGGGGCAGCTTGTGCAGAGGCTGTGCGCCCGAGCGAGAGGCACGATACGAGCCTATTCGATTCATTCTCGATTTCTCGCCAGTGCCGCGCGAACCGCCGACGTTATCGCTCGTTGTGTTTCATTTTCATTGTACAGAAGTTTTTGATTCTTTTCGAGGTGTAATTTGAAAAGTCGGTAACAATAAAAATAAACGAATAGTTTTATTATTTTCGAATAACGAATTGAATGGTGTTGTGAACAAGTGTATCGATTATTGTAAACAGCTACCTGACCGACGCGTGGCGGAACATAAAAACAAACTCTCGTCTCTCGTTTCGAATGGTCCCCGGCAATAATTAGTTTGGTAAAAGTGAGTGTATGTGCTGTGGACGCTTGATGGTTCAATTAGAACTGTTTTATTAAGCTTTCGTATGAACAACCATTTCGCTTAGTCGGCTCTTACTTCGGATCACACATGTTAAAGTTGGTTAGTGACTTTTTGCATGATTCATTCGCTAATTACAACAAGTGGTAGATAAATCGTCATTGTTATTATCTGTATCAATACGTTTATTTAAATATAACGGGGCGTGATTGTGATTACACTTGAATAAAACCTTGTTACTTGTACTTGTTATAGATCGTATGAACAAATTGCTAAACATACACAATTTAGTCCACCTCATGTTTATCAAATTAATTTGCAACTGCAGATAACTTGATATTATCAATGAAGTTATCTGTTGACGTTGTCGATAGTTAAACCTAATTGCTTTAGTATCTCTTGTGAAATTTCACACGATCAGTATTAATGAGTATGAAAGGTACTTTATACTATATATACTCATAAAACATTAATAACAATTGCCTATATTGGTATCGCGATCGTTGAATGTTTAGTGAAGAAAACGTCTCGCTACAGTTAAGTTTTATGAAGTTTAATACCATTTATTAATTGTTTTGGAATATTTTATGCTTCATAGAATTCGGTATTGTCTGGCTCGTAAAATTTAACTTACTTCATAACGTTCATTATAGCATTAAACGTATGAACTTAAACCGATTCGTTATGTGTATCCATACGTTTACGTTTTTTATAAAATCAGCTGACGTTATCGTGTTGTAAAATAATAAAACAGTCTTTTTTTTCTTTATTTAAATCGAGTACATTGTGAATTAAAACTTCAAGCTGATACGTGGACAATTTATTTATTTACTTGCCCATGTTTAACGTTTTTATATGTCATTGTGAAGGGCATCAGTTGACCTATTCTGCTTGTACTTTTATACACAAATCATTATGGTTAACTCGTAAATTTGATATATTAAAATATATTTTGTTAGACGTAACATACGTAAGTATGATAGTTTAAAAAAAATCGTCCCGTATAGATATGTCTAGAATTTATTAGTTCCAAATCGAATTCTGTTCAAAATAAAAAATAACTCAGTTACGAGATGAAGAACAAACGTCCCTGCATACAATTACAACAGATTGTTATAATTTTGAGCATTTCCTCGAATTTATCATCGGTGTAGTTTTTGCCGTTCTCTCCGGCTGGACATTTGTTCCACTCACCTATTTCTTCGTGTATTTTTAGCGTTGCGTGCCAACTGTCACTAGTCCACTAATGGGAGAACGTATAACTACATTAATTATCGTATTCCTAATGTTGTGCGCGTTTCTCTCTTACAAGTGATATTTCATTTGTAGTGCGTCAATTACGTCTATTTACGATGATGGATTTTCGTTTGCGGAATAGTTTGCTTTATTCTTCGCTTTCTTGTTTACACATGATGGCATTTAAACAGTTTGAGTAGCTTATAAGATCTGCATCATTGACTGCGCTTGTTTGTTTGTTAACTGGAAAGTCTGTCGAATTAATTGGAACTGCATACTGTTCATAATTGAATTAGATTATTTTAATTGATTTCTTTTTGTAAAGATCAGTTGTTACGGTCTAATATTACTTTATGTACAGTTTTGTTTTATTTTTGTTAAATTAAGTTTCATTTCATAACATATTGTGTGCGTGTGTAAGCTGTAAAATTCTTATCAATGTACCTACCTAATGCAGCTATATTTACTTCCTGTGGTCCCTTTTATTGTATTTTAATCTTATAGGCAGTCTCTACCCACTAGAATCTCTCGACTATTACGTGGACGATTCGAAGTTTGGATTAGGTATATCTACCTAACTAATAATATGTCAAGAATATGAAAATACTAATAAATGACCATGCTGTTTCCATTCCTTCTCAACATTTCTGAAAGAAAAGCTAAAATGCAGCATGTTACATACCTACCTATACCATTCTATATGCAAGTTCTCTATGACAATTTTGTTCGTATCTCAGTAAAGTTAGGTCGTAAAAGGCTGCTTACTGCTAAGCGAATGGAAACAATTAAATTGGTTCAATTGCTATTTGAATTGAAAACACGTATGAGGACAAAGCCTCGTCAGCTCGTAAAAACGTTTTACGGCGGTTGAGTTAGAACTCGTAAAGTTTGCAACCATTTTCACATAAATATTATATGGTAAAGATGTTCTTCTAATCTTTACCGTAGACATAAAAAAATGCGTAGGCAGGTACCTAATACCCAGAATGACCATACGAGGAGATGGAGTTTGCTATATTCTTAATATGGACACCACACGGAATCATCATTATCATCATATCGGCCATACAACTTCCACTGCTGAACAAAGGCCTAGAAAATTTCAGCTAGAATTTTAGATTTGTTGATGATGGTGTCAGTCTGCATCGGAAATAATAGTTAAGGATTTTGTGTTATGGATGTGAAACTTTTAAAACTTAGTGATTATAAAACACATGCCATAAGCAAAGGTAATATAAATCGTAAATTATGTGACTATCACAGACGTCATATAGTTTGTTCTTGGTACCTGTATAAGAAAACACAAGTGTTCTTATTGTATACCGATGAACAGCTAATTGGCTGAAACGTTCAATGATTTAACATTTTATTTATAGATTGTTTTTTTTTTAATATTTACCTTATAGCTTTCTTCAGAAGTAAACATTTTTCAAGCATGATAGTTCCTATAAAAAAGTGAGAAAAAATCCCAGACATAAGGGAATGCTTTTTAACAATGAAAATTACTCATAAACTTATTGTTACTACCTACTTGTCTGTGGTAAGATAATGTTATCTGTAGTTTTGACATTGACATTTTTATTGATGATGCTGTCAAATAGTGAATGTTTGCATCTCAGTTTGCAGATTGCAGGCGATGCGGTCCTCAATACGTCACACAATCAATCACAGGTTGTATGGCAGGCTTTTATAGTAAACATCACGAGGTTGATATTGACGTAGATACTATTTGTAGATGTTAGAATTCGTCGCCAGGCTGTTTGGTCTGTACCCCTAGTACGACTTCTTTTCACGATCGAATCGTAATAGTAAACTACATGGTTACCGCGTTCGACGCTGCGATTGGCCCGCACCAAACTCTTCAACCAATCGGAGCACCGAACGCAGCCAACGTGTGGTTTACTATTACGTTTCGATTGCAAAAAGAAACTCGTACTAGGGGTACTGGTATGCTTGTGATTGTCATTACACACATTACATAGCACCACAGAAATAGGAAATAATAAATATATATATAAATTCTTCCAATATCTTTGTATAGCACGCTAAAACGCAATAAGGTGTATGCCTTTGACGTGTCAAACAGCATTACGGTGTGAACCACCAAAGTATAATTACATTATTACTGCTGGTAACATTTTGTGCACCTTCTTTTTTATAGATCCACAAACTTGTCATAACACATAAGTTGATATTCTGTTACTTTAATGAGGTAATGTTTATTGTAAAATTCATCAATATTACGATTTTATATTTATATCTATAAAACACTTTTAAACGGATTACATCGCTTATATATATTGTAGATTTTTGTTTTTACTGACGTTTCCAACTCTGCAGCATTTGTGGTCGGATGCAGGATGAGGTGACGGGCGGCGTTACAGATTTTAACAAGACATTAATTTTATCCATTTTTGTCTTTTTTTACCAATAAAAGTCCAGTGGAAATTCTACATGGAACTTCCTTTACCCCGGGAAAGGGCGAAGGGGTATGCCGAACTCCTACAGGCTAAAACCACTGGAGCGGTCATCTTCGGCACCGAAGGGGGGGCTGCATGTCCTCGTAAGGTCACACAAGAGCCGCCCATTGGTGCTACGCCTTTAGGCAATAAATTGTGGATTGCACATTTTGATAATAAAACCTCCGATGCTCTTCAATTCAATGCTGCTCGCATTCGAATAAATGCACCAAAGTCATTTTACAACACAGTTTTTAAAACAAGCGTACAGTCGCACTTACTCTTTACAGCCCGTAGTTACCCGCATAGCTGCATCATATTGGGGGTGCGGCGAAAGTGTGACGATATCCCTTTCGTGCTAGGCCTTCAGTTGACGATTGCAGACGACAATGCAATTGTTATGGATAGGCCTGATGCTTACCACCAGGCGAACAATTTACTCATCTCGTCACCTGAAGGCCTAGCACGAAAGGGATATCGTCACACTTTCGCCGCACCCCCAATATGATGCAGCTATGCGGGTAACTGCGGGCTGTAAAGAGTAAGTGCGACTGTACGCTTGTTTTAAAAACTGTGTTGTAAAATGACTTTGGTGCATTTATTCGAATGCGAGCAGCATTGAATTGAAGAGCATCGGAGGTTTTATTATCAAAATGTGCAATCCACAATCTCTTTTACTGTTGTGTTCTTGAAAATAAAATGCTTCAAGCAGTGTGTTATTTTCAAGGTCTTTATTGTGAAAGGTAGGGTATCTCACATACGTTCATGTTAGACCTTTCATGATGTGAGGAAATTCACGAAACACTGACAATACATAAATGTACCAAATTCGATTTTTAAATTATCGTTAACTTAAGTTTACTTTCTAAAGCATTGATGTTTCTTAATCCCAATGGCATTCTCTGAATATGCATATATTCTTTTTTACCAAAACATTGACAAGGTTAATTTGAACGAGGATGTAAGTAACAATGTTTTTGTTTATAGGTATATCTATATACCTAACAACAATAAACTTATTTTATCTATCTACACATACATACAGTTGAAGTGTCCGTTTGTAATGTCAAAATAACAGCTTTTATATATAATATGTAAAATTATATACGGTACTTATAACAAAAAATAAAAAATGTTATGTCTGTCTGTATCTTTCGGCTAATCTTCGAAACGGCTGGACCGATTTTGGCGGTACTTTCACTGGCAGATAGCTGATGGTATAAGGAGTAGCTTAGGCTTTTATTTTAGAAAAATTATATAATATAATATGTTAGTTGATGAACTAAGTTAATAGAGTTTTCATTTTTAGCCTTTTATTGATAGTATCGAGGCAACAGCTTCTTTCGGATACTATGTATAGACAGAGATATTACATATATCTATATACTATACATAGGCTGCACTAAAAGTATCGGGAATGGAATATTTCCACTGTTCCTGTCATATTAAAATCTTTTTAATTGAAAACTCCTTGGTTTTACAAATCGAATACCATTTATTTATTTAAAAAAAGATTCACGGTCTTGTCACAAGGTTTTGTCAAACTTGTTTAGTCGTTTAGAAAATGGAATTGACTCGAGAAAATTCAAGAGCGATGATTTATTATGACTTTCGAAGTGGTTTAACACAAAAACAGTGTGTTGACCGGATGATTTCTGCATTTGGTGATGAAGCCCCATCCAAAACCACAATTTATCGCTGGTTTGCTGAATTTCAACGTGGACGTGTCAAGCTCAGTGATGATCCTCGTCAAGGTCGTCCAAAAACTGCAGTCACCCAAGAAAACGTTGATGCTGTGCGTAAGCTGATTGAGGAAGATCGACATGTGACATATCGCGAAATTCAGACAACTTTAGACATTGGCATGAGTCAAATACAAATAATCTTGCATGAACAAAGTTGTTTTCCCGATGGATACCGCATTTGCTATGTGAAGAGCAAAAAGCGGCTCGCGTTACTTGGTGCGTCAGAACTCTCGAAAGATTCCACGCAGGATCCTCAAATGCTGTATACAACATCGTATCAGGTGACGAATCCTGGATATATGCGTACGAACCCGAAACAAAAAACCAGTCACGAGTTTGGGTGTTCGAAAATGAGTTAAAGTCAACAAAACTTGTTCGTTCACGGAGTGTTGCAAAAAAAATGGTGGCCACGTTTGTCTCCAAAACCGGCCATGTTACGACTATTCCTCTTGAGGGACAAAGAACGGTTAATGCAGAATGGTATGCTAGCATTTGTTTGCCACAGGTCGTTTCTGAACTCCGTAGAGAGAACTGCAACCGCCGCATCATCCTCCATCACGACAATGCGAGTTCTCACACCGCGCACAGAACAAAAGAGTTTTTAGAGCAAGAAAACATAGAATTATTAGACCATCCGCCGTACAGCCCCGACCTAAGCCCTAATGATTTCTATACTTTCCCTAAAATAAAGAATAAATTGCGTGGACAAAGATTTTCATCACCTAAAGAAGCTGTGGACGCCTACAAAACGGCCATTTTGGAGACCCCAACTTCCGAATGGAATGGTTGCTTCAATGATTGGTTCCATCGTATGGAAAAATGTGTCAAATTTCACGGAGAATACTTCGAAAAGCAATAAATACATTTTTAAATAGTAATGTTGTGTCACTTCCTTGATTGCCGAAATTTTCAGTGCCGCCCTCGTATTAGATATATCTGAAACGTCATCGAATAAATAAATAACTAATTTCATCATCATCATCATTTCGGCCGAATGAAGTCCACTGCTGGACACAGGCCTCCCACAAAGATGTCCACAACGACTGATATGGATGTGTTGTGGGCTCATTGGGGGGTTTTGCCATAATCGCCACGCTTGGCAGACGGGTTGGCGATCGCAGTTGAGTTGGTAATGTACTCGAAGGACGCTGCTGCCCATCCTCCGGCTAATCCCTTAGTTGACTTTTACGACACCCATGGGAGGACATGGGGTGGTGGCATTCTGAGCCGGCACCACACGCAACTAATTTGCAATTGTGCAATTAATACAACCGAATTGAGAACCTCCTCCTTTTTTGAAGTCTGTTGAAAATACACAATTAGCTTAGCATTGCATTCACAGCCGTTAAGACTGAATCACATTAAAATTTGCGACACACTAATCATCAGTAATCGCGCAGTCATTGCGTCTATTATATCTGTTACCATATATTGCTATCTAATTTCGCGCGTAATACCCATAACAGCCGACAAAACTGGATATTACATTATTTACAAGCAATTTGAGCAATGGAGCGAATCGGTGCGCGTATCATTTGCGGTGAGTATGCAATATCTAATGTCCGAACCAAATTACTGTATATCGGACCTCCTTCGGTGAGAAGCTCGTCTGTCATAGGCACGATCGTTAGCCTGTGTACACAATATACGTTATATTTAATGTTTATTGTTAGTTCATCATTTCGGCCTAATGAAGTCCACTGTTGGACACAGGCCTCCCCCAAAGATCATCACAACCACCGATATGGATGTGTTTTGAGCTCATTGGGGGGTTTTGCCATAATCGCCACGCTTGGCAGGCGGGTTGGCGATCGCAGTTGAGTTGTTAATGTACTCGAAGGACGCTGCTGCCCATCCTCCGACTAATCCTTTAGTCGACTTTTACGACACCCATGGGAGGAGATGGGGTGGTGGCATTCTGAGCCGGCACCACACGGCAATCTGAGCCGGCACCACACGGCAATTATTATTGTTAGTTGGCACAAAGCAAGTCACCACTCCGTTTTAGTTAGTTTGTTACTGAATTGGGATAAGTCACTACAAGCTTTGGTTTTGTGAACGAGGTTTTATGTCGGAGAACGAATCTGTAGACCACAGAATCTTGTTTTTACAATTTTTTGTAGTTACTAGATAGTTGTCACAATTTATCCATAGGTTTCTAATTCTCTGTAGTTGACAATCACTGCGAAGAATTGTAAAAACTGATGGTGAAATGTAAAGAAAAGAAAATCTTATCAGTAAATGTTTAAGTAAGTACGTCTGGCTGCCTAAGTCTTTAAGTTCTTTGAAAGCGTTCAATGACGAAATTCACACGAAGCTGTCAAAGTCGGAGCTCGAGCAGCTGTAATTTTAGAAAGATAATGATTGTGTAACCTTTTCAACTTTTGTCAATGAATATCGAACGTGGTAAGGTCAGACAAAGTAGAAAATATACACCGGATCGCTCGGTATGACAAAAATTGATGCGTACAATTGCATAAAACAAATTTTCTGACGATTTTCGAATATATGGAAACAGTTATGTGTAATACGATTGTACAAGATCATAATAATTGACCGATGGTACTCTCATGACAGACGGCCATGTGAAATTTGCTCTCTTTCCACTACTTAGCCATCGTATAATGTTATCTCTCTCTGTCATCACGAACACATTGCTTTGACTAAATAATTAATATGTATAACACTCCAATTATTTCGTTTCTATAATTAATCGATTAATTTTATCACTAGAATATTATCGTATCATTAGCGAATGTATTAAATCATATCTACTACTTAAGTGCCCTACATAATAACATTCGACAAAACATTGTTTATCAATTAGCTGATATTTAATTTCTACAATGTTTAGCACGGTTAAAAACATTCATATACATTAGACGGTACAATAACTTACTAACATAAAAGTAGCGTGGCTACTATTAAGGCAATATCCATGTGACTGATCGCTGTAGCAGTTATGGCTGACGATGATGATGAACTGATATCGTTTAGATAAGAGAGCTTCAGAAAGGAAATCAGTTTCCATTTCAAGAGGTAGTAGATCACTATACACTGTGGAACAATGTTGGGTGTTATTACCGTCAAAGAATACCCCATTAATTCTATGGTAAAAGGCATCTACATAATTATAGATATCTTTATCTTTTATCCCCTTAAGACCTCTCATTACAGTAACCCAATAGATGGCCTATGATGAGGCACTAAACGTTTTAAAACTGTCAAGAACATCTATGATAATTCCATTTCGCCTAATCTTGAAACTTACCAATACATACACTCCTGCCATCCATACAATATATACAGGGCAACTATGTCATAGGGAGGCACCATATGATATAGTTGTCCCTTCAAATAGCCCCCTATGTATGACACTAATTCAAACATAGCCATTCAGACTTCTGCAATCTCCTCATCTATATAAAATCTTGAAGGTGTAACACACTTATCTTTGTGATAGCAGCGTTGCGATTGCGCACGCGCTGCTTGCGTCACTGATTGTTCTCCAGCAAATAGACTGCGACTATTTAGTGTCGTAAGAATTGATTGAGACGCCGCCCTTCATCGGTTGTGCCCTGTTAATTACTTAGTTACTTCATTCATTAAAACTATTAGAAGTCTAATATGGATTATGGATATTCTGTAAATATTTTCTGTATATATAAAATCTATATGTGTAGCTGCGATTTTATCGACAAGTAAAACATAGCTGCTTATATGGCGTCTCCCTTATATTTTTGCACTACCTAGTGACAAGACAAGCAAGTAATTCGCCGGGTGGTAAACGTCAGCGTCACTGCCCATAACAATTGTAATGATACGCAGAACTATAGCCTGACCAATACCGCTATACCGTGCCTTAGGTAGGTATGCGAGCAGCGAGGCGGGGTCGCAGAGCTGCAGCTCCGTTTTGCTATTCCGCTGTCTTCACTCTCTTTCCTTTCCACTCCCCAACTCCCCGCGCATACCTAAGGTGCGGTACAGCGGTATTGGTCAGGCTATAGTCCTGCGTGGCACCACGCTGCGCTCGTCACTCCGAGACAGTTATTTAGTCACTTATGCCCAGTAATTTTACTAGCTATAGTGCCCTTCATACTGGAACACAGTATTGTCTAAAGTTGTAACACTACAACTATCTGGCATTGTGGTGGTACCTACCTCGCCGGATTCTTTCAATAAAATACCTACCACCAGATGATGAAGGACGACTTATTAAATGAGAACCAAAAGGCTATTCGATCTAGCTACTTTCCTGTCAGGCATAGCTCTCGTCGACACTAAAGAAATCTGACTTACAATTTAAAATCAAATGGCGATTATTTCAAAATCATGAGATAAAGTGCTATCAGTATCTAGTATTGTCATCGTATGGCATCACTAATGATGTTTTGAACGATAAGACTCCATTTGAATCGTGTAATATCTCCTACAATCAGTCTAAGGATATAGTTTTCAATTATTTATTTTTTTAAACTTTGCCCCACACTAGGATTTCTCCTGTGTCGTGAGTGCGTTTACAGACACGAATTCCACACACAATACAACCAGACCCGGAACAGGTAATTACCTGCAGATCATACAAATATTTGTTCCGTGCGGGAATCGAACCCACGACCCGGAGCGCAGCAGCCGACTGTATCAGCCACTGCACCAACCGTGCAGTGGCTGATACAGTCGGCCAAAGAGAGTGAATTGGAAGGCATATGAAAGAACAAAGAAAGAAGGTTTATTTGAGAGAAGACAGGACACATTTTAACGAGATAGCAAAGATATTGACCATCATGCGGATGTGTCTCTGCGTTGTACCAAACAGGTCTCCAGCTCAGCATGTACCAGGTTGTAAACCTGGCGCTGGTATTCTGCTGGACCCCTGTTGTGGCACACGGATGTTGAGCAACAAGGCAGGCATGCGTATAATATGTTAAAGGCTTAACAAATAAATGAAGTGTTGATTAAATATATTAGTAGACTTACACGTATATTGACTAGTGATATTAGATGTATTAATTAAACATTAAATAAGAGTTGTGACTTTATAATATGATATGAGTAGGGTTGCCATATTTAACGATCTCTGTACCCCTAGTACGAGTTTCTTTTCAGTATCGAAACGTAATAGTAAACTACACGTTTGCCGCAACCGGCGCTGCCATTGGCCCGCTCCAACTATTCAGCCAATCAGGGCGCCGAACGTGGTTAACGTGTAGCTAGAAACTCGTACTAGGGGCACTGGTCACCTGCCTGCGGCCGACGAACTAAGGGCAGTCCGTCGCTCGAACATAAACAGGCCCCAGATAGCGGCGCCTCGCTGTAGGATATGTGCGGCCAGCCAGGTCGCATAGAGACGGGACCCGTCAAACAGTGACGGGCCAACACCGGCCGGGGGCGCGGTCTAATGCTGACTAAGCGTGCACCTCACCCTCGGCTAGAGGTAGGTAGAAGGCCGCCGTGGCTCTAGTGTGATCTTGCGAGAACCTGGAGCCCCCCTTCGGTGCCGAAGATGACCGCTTCAGTGGTTTTAGCCGGTAGGAGTCCGGCATGCCCCTTCGCCCTGCCCCGGGGTGAAGGAAGTTCCATGTATAATTTCCACTGGACATCAATAAATTTTTTTTTAAAAAAGGTAGAAGGCCACCGTGGTGTTGCCCCTCCGCCATTCCCAAGGCAGAGAAAGTCCATGAGGATTTCCCCACGACAAAAAAAAGAATATGCCATATTTGGCTAGTGTCTCGTCAGGGTGATTCTTTTGGCCGGGGCTTCATTGAAATTAATTCAGAATTTGCTTTCTTTAATATGAAAGCAGGCCTTAAGCACAGCGAGGGAGGCAGGCGTCTTTTATTCTTACACCTTAGCGTTGTGTAGTATCAAATAGCCAGTTTAATATTTTACTTACCACCCGGCTACTAGCTTAGAGTAGAATTTTATTAGTGCTATATTGTGTAGTTTTTAATTGGGACAAATATAGGTTTAGTTGGGACGTCCGCGTCGGGACACAGCGCTCGATAACGGTGTCAGTCCCGATAAATCAGGACGGATGGCAACCCTACGTATAAGGCATGCGACGCAATGCAGTTGGTATGCGATGAAACCACGATGAGACCTTTTGAAAGTAAGGCACGGAATGTGTGACGTTATTGTAGAAAGGATAATGTTCACATTTACTTTGATTCTGACCGTATTCGAGTTTTACTTTAACCTTAATATTCTCAATAACAAATTCTACAGTATTTAGGCGTAAAGCCGGATTTCATCATTCCATATTTTGATCTTTTCTGATACCTCAGAATGTTACCAACGAATAGAATGATCGGTCGGTTACAAAATAAAATTACCGCGGTATAATAATGTGTGGTGCCGACTAAGAATAGTACCACCCCGTCACTATATATATCCCATCACGATAGACTATTCCCGTGGGTGTCATAAAAAGCGACTATGGAGTTAGCCCGAGGATGGGCAGCAATGTCCTTCGAGTAAATTTACAACTCAACTGCGTTCTCCAACCTAGGTATTCTAGAATTCTATATATACTACATTTAATTATGTTCTTTAGACTAGATATATTGAAGTGAAGTAGCTTGTTTTGGAACGGTGAGAATTGTATTTTATAAAACGAAAACGTGTAACGAACGAGAGATAAATATAAATGTATTTATAGGGTTTAGGCTGTGAGAGAATGAGATAAAACACGTGTCTATGTAAGTTTATATTCACTCGGGTTATCTCTTTTTCCGTTTACCGCCTCCATAGTGTACTCATCCCATTCTCTTAAAAATTAACCATAATACAAAGTTTCACTTCTACCGGTGTGAACTCACGTGATTTCGTTCTTTCCAGATGCCCTTTAATTTTTTTATACGAAGAAATAGAATGCTTCTTTTTGTTTACACGTGACATCACATATTAATACAAGTACCTGGATGACCGAGCTTGGCTCGGTATTTTCGTGTTACTTAACAACGCCATCTGCTGTTGTGTCGTTAAAGCAATTAGTTGCTCACAAAAAATAGTATTATTATTCGCCAATAGATGTCAGGAAGAGGTACAGGTATATATATACAAGAATTGCTCATTTAAAGATATAAGATAATACAATTATGAGAACGTAAAACTATAATTAAAATATACTTTCATTTACTTAACGATAACTGCTTTTTTATACAATGATGTGTTAATATTACTCATTATGATGATACCTGTCAGTAAACACGTCATGGGCTTTCCAATGCCTAGAAACAATGACATTATATATAAGAACGAAGTAGATACAGGTTGTTCAGTAAATAGCACGACATACTGCAGGGGGTGAGAGCTTGGGTCAATACCTACCAAAAAACACAGCATATGTTCAGCAAAATCTTACGGATTTACAGTAGTACAACATTTTCCGAAATATCGAAAAATCTCTACAGATTTTTAAGTATCTCGTAATGAAAAATTCCTTTTCTAGTTTTTTTTTTACCTCAAATTATTTGTAAATAGTTACTTTACTCATTGATAAAGAAGAGAAATACAATTTTTATTAAAGTTTTCACAGTACAATTTTCTTATCGAAAATTTTGTACTACTGTAAATCCGTAAGATTTTGCTGAACATATATTGTGATTTTTTTGTAGGTATACCCAAGCTCTCACCCCCTGCAGTATGACGTGCTATTTACTGGACATCCTGTATGTTACACGCGTGCCAAAAGTAAGAACGAAAACACCCCAATTGTAGCACCTCGCAATCGGTCGCCTAGATAGCTATCTCTTTTACTCTTGTTGTTTATGTATCGTCTTTCTGACGACATGGTTGTGCAAGCGAGACTATATTTTGCGCGCCATTTAATATGGACGTAACATATCTATAGTATAATATCATTGCCTAGAAAAATAACCAGGCATATTCCCATAATCACGCTTGGCAGATGCAGTCGCATAATTATGCTGTTTTAGTATAACAGGTTTAAGACTATGTTGACCATAGGTACATACGCCTTAGTGCCTTTCTGCATATGTGTATAACATCAAAACCAAATGTATTTGAAGTACTATTTGTATTGTATACCTGTTAATATACAGAGAAGTGTTTAAATATTTTGTGAAGAACCGATTATAAAGACAGAAAAGTATACAAAACAGACCGAGGCCTAAGTTTATTTCGGCATTTATTCTCAGAGGATATGATAATCATCCGTCGTTTCAATATGATGTTAGCGTCTGTTAGGACCGAATTGCGGAATAAACGATTTTATTCTATTCTAGGAGGAGGCTGCTGCCCATCCTCTTAACAACGCCTTAGTGGCCTTTTGAGACACTCACGGGCGGGAAGGGGTGCTCTATTCTTCGCCGAGTATCATGCAGTCATAATTAGAAACTCGCTAGAAAATTGAACTCCAATTTCGCTTCTATACAATATTGTCTGCGGTTACTCATATAACGTACACGAAAAAATTTATATTACCTATATAGTAATGATAATGTTCAAATCCATGTTCAAATGTCCGTAATCGATTGCAAGATCTCGGCTATCTACCATTATTACGATACGATTGTTGCATTGATTGCTTAAATCGATTCTCTATTACAGTTTAACGATTACGAGCATTATTCAATTCGATTTAGATCGTTCTATCGCGTAAAACAATCCGCTGTAAATTGGTATTGTATGTGTGCTTTGTAGAAGCGATGAGTACATTTTTATTTACTCACAGATTCTTGCTTTATCAGGCTTAACAACGGGCATAGAAAAGATGCCCGATTCTTTATGAAATGGACTACCAATTTCCCTATTTGGTCCATTATGTACTTAACTGAAGAGTAGGATTTCCAAAAATTATGACATTTCGGCCGACAGCAGTCGCCGATAGGCTATAACAAAACCAATATTAATTACCTATGTTTTATTTTTATCTTTCATGTGGTTGCCTGCAAATAATAGACTATCCCTCTCATCTAAGGGTTGATATGAAAAGGCCCATGGTAGAGGTTAACGGGCAGTGTTTGTGTGATACTATATTCTCATTTGAAATGTTGACACTGTAAGTCCTATCGTGTTATGAATCCCGCCTATTATATAAATTGAAAGCATTACAAAAATTAATACCAACATTTCCACGCTTCTTGGATATTCTGCGGAGTCTCTACCTAGGTAGCTAGAAAAATGTATGAAAATTCCTAACATCATCATATAACTCAAATATAATTGATATCTCGTCTGATAATGACGGCACGGTTGGTGCAGTGGCTGAAACAGTCGACTGCTGCGGTCCGGGTCGCGGGTTCGATTCCCGCACAGAGCAAATATTTGTACAATCTGCCGGTAGTTGTTCCGGGTCTGGGTGTATTGTGTGTGGAATTTCTGTCTGTAAACGCATCCACGACAGATGAGAAATCCTAGCGTGGAGCAATGCTTAAAAAAAAATGGCGGCTATCACAGTCATCAGTAGCCAACCAGCTGATATCGCTACGTGTCGTGAACTCATGATGCTGTAACAATTGACAGCAATATACGCAAGTGTTTTACAATACTTTCGTGCAACACGTTGCGATAAGCAAAGGTCATATCATATTCTGCCACATAAAAAAGTTACTTCAATCAATTTTGCTAATAAAATAGTCGCATCCCTGTCTATTATTTTATTTAAATTTAAATATATTATTGTTTTGTTCCCATTTCATACCGTGGTTGCCGTGTGGTGCCGGCTCAGAATGTCACCACCCCATTTCATCCCGTGGGTGTCGTAAATGTCGACTGAGGGATTAGACGGAGGATGGGCCGCAACGTCCTTCGAATGCATTAACAACTCAACTGCGATCGCCAACGCGCCTGCCAAGCGTGGCGATTATAGCAAAACCCCCCAATGAGCACACAATACACCGATATCGGTCGTTGTAGTGATCTTTGTGGGAGGCCTATGTCTAGCAGTGGACTTTATGGGGCCGAAATGATGAACATAAAGAGTTTCGTCCGTTTGATGTCCGAATTAACAATGTAGCTCCTCTCCGTCTCCCCCCGTGGAGTCGTAAAAGACGACTAAGGGACTCTGAAACAGAAGGACGGGTCCTTCGGAATAACAGTCATAATGCTTTTACGACACCCACGGGACGAGATGGGTTGGTGCTATTCGTAGCCGGCACCACACGGCAATTTATGTTAGCACATAATAACAATATATACCTTTTAGTTATGTGCAATCAGTCTGATTGTGAACTTTAGATATTCAACATAACACACGTTCACAAAGTTTCGTAACAAATGTTTTGTACTAATCGATATAATCAGTTGTGACAGTTGATATATTTAGAGATGGATTGGAGTATTAGAGTCGTATAAGGCGGCTGGACAAGCCCGTTCTCCACGTTACCTACCACTGCAACTCCTGTAAGCCAGGATCTACAATGGCGACCACCGAAAAGAACACCAATCAATGAAGCTCGGTGTGTCCCAGAGAAATGAATAACTGTCTTGGAACCCGCACCGAAATTAATCAGAAAAGAAAAAGGAGGAGTAGGAAAGAATATACGTTCCACTTCCACAACGACTGAGAGATTGTAAAGCAGAAAGATGGGCAGCAGCGTCCCTTCTGACGACCAGTAGCCAGTCAATGCGGATAGCAACCAGGCAGATAATGTACGCGCCGAGCAAGCAGGGCGAGCAACCATCCGTCGAGGTGTCCAAAGAGTTCATGATGAGCCCGAACTAACTGTATCTGGAAGCTTCCTTAAACAAGGTGAACATAGGAGTCTATCATAGTTTCACACTACTTTAGACTTCTTATAAACGCGCTTACATAAAAAATAAAATGTAGAAAATATACAAAGTTCTAAAACATTTTTAATACGACTATAGAACATTATGCTAAGGTCACCACCGCCCCATCTCATCCCATGAGTGTCGTAAAAGGCGACTATGGGATTAGCCAAAAGATGGGCAGCAGCGTCCTTCGAATATAATAATATTCACAACTCAACTGCTAATCGTGGCGATTATAGCATAGCGAATATAATAATAATAGCGAATGAGCACATAATACTTTTACTTTTTCTTAACGTTGCCCCACACTAGGATTTCTCCTGTGTCGTGGTGTGGGTGCGTTTACGGACATGAATTCCACATACATATATCCATACTAACTCAGACAGGTCGTTGTGGAAATCTTTGGTGGACGCCTGCAGCAGTGGACGTTTTTCTATTGTCACAATGGTGATGATGGCAATATACGTGCGCACACTTACGGCAAGGCATAAAACTGCTGTTAAGTAAAAAAAAACTATTTTAGTCTTACCAGCTTTCTTGTTAGGGTCGCGCCTGCGCAGTTTGTATAATTGCGCTTTTAGCTAATACGAGTAGATCGACAGCATACTATAAAAATCTCTCACAATCTCACACAGTTTAAACATTACTCTGCTTAGCGAATATTTAGCACTGGGGTGGTACATTTTTTTTTGGCCGTAAATCATCAAGCCACCTTGATCCTTACACGCTTAACGACAAGGGCCTCTTAAAAAGTTCTCTCTTTTCATCCACACGATATTTTTTTGGTTGATTTCCAGGTCTCTTTATATATACAGATCAATAACATTGATGTATGTTTGTAATGTCAAAGTAACAGCTTCTTACTAAATGCATATGAAAGTATATACGGTAGGTACCTGCAATAAAAAAAAAATTGTCTGTCTGTCTGTTCTCGCTAATCTCCGAAACGGCTGGACCGATTTTGACGCAACTTTCACTGGCAGATAGCTGATGTTATAAGGAATAACTTAGGCTACATCTAGAAACCTTTAGAAAAATAAATAGGGTACCGCGGAAAAAAATAAAACCCATGAAATTCAATATATATACTCTATGTCAAGTGTCTATGCCGAAGTACTCTAAATTATTTATAAACATTCTGTTTTCTTTTAAATGAAACAGCGGATTCCAGCTAGTGCAAAAGAAATTAGCCGGCGCGCAGCATAACTTGTTGATGACGAGTTTGAGATAGCTAATAGAATTTATCCACCGTAGTAATTGAAACAGTTTCAAATGTTTGAGGCAAAATATTTTCTTTGTTACAAAGACTAGATTTCGTTTCGTAAATGCTGGACCATGAATCATTAAAATTGTTTTTAAAGAATGCTTTTAAATAATAAATCATCAGAGTTTTTCGATCTAGCACTGTGATGCAACAGAAAAACGTCTATTACTCAAGTCAATTATCATATTTTCGTAGTTAGTTTTGATTAATCCTAATTTTAATTACGTAAATCTAGTCTTTTAATCTCGCTTATTTGTTAAATCGCTCAGATCTGCTAAATGATTCACAGTGTAAGACCAGTAAGTGAGTCTAAACATTCTTTTTTTGTTGGGCTTCTAGTATACATTTCTGGGAAAGGTGGTTGCTTAACCGGTCATTTCTGGCGAAGCCAAAAGAGGCCTCCAGCCAGGCTTAAACTTAATATTAAAAACTAAGCAACTTTCGCTAAGACCGCCCCCTACGGGACACGGACCTCAGCTTAGGGCGTTGCTGGGGATAACAAGCTATTGTTTTGAGGACAGCTGGATCGGTATTATTTATAATGTATTAGGGGACATTTAAAACTACAGGCTCCGCACGTGCCGGCGCGAGCAAGAGACGGAAGGGAGAAGTGCTAACTGGAACGGGAAGGTGACGCGGCGATAGGCCTCCGGGACGGCGGTGAGGACTAAACATTCTAGATTTCTTTTGGTTTAAATAATATCTACGCTCAATTTAGAATCGAGATTTTATTCGCATTATTAACGGCCGAAATTAAAAAATATGTTTATTAATAGTTCAAGAAGCATACTTTCTTACGACCAAAATTAATAATAGATCTAATCCGAAATCTTCAGATTTGAGATTTTGACATTCATCCATTGTTGTTTTACTATCATATCCAACACAAAAAACAGACATATCAGAAATACAAAGATTTTGGGTTAGATCGATTATTAATTTCGGCCATTAATAATGTGAATAAAATCTCGATTCTAAATTGAGCGTCGATATTATTAATAGAGGAAAAATTGTTCTTAGTTTACGTCAGCATAATACCTATAGGAAATACGCCTTCACCGCCTCCTACTGTATAAGCTAGGAAAAAGAAGAGGTACAAATTTCCCAGCACCACGTTTCTCTGTCATGTTGTTTTCAGTCTCTATATTCATCGTTTCACCCAAAAGAAGTCCACTGCTGGACAAAGTGCTCCTACAGAGATCGCCACAATGAGTACCGGTTTGGTTTTATATTGTGTGCTCATTGGTGGTTCTGCCATAATCACCGCGTTTGTCATGGCAGGCGGATTGCCGTTCGCACTGGAGTTGAGGGATGGGCAGCAGCTTCGATCAACAATAACCCTATTGTTGATCGAAGACCAGCAGCGTCCCTTAGTGTAAAACAATAGCCATAGTGCGCTCACCAACCTGCCTGTCAAGCGTGGTGAGATGAGAACTGAAAAGTTTCCCCAAAACGATGACACAATTGTTGTTTAGCAGTGGTTGTCCTTTGCCTATTATAATAATAAAATAATAAGTATAATTTAATTATAATTTTAAATAAAGTAAAATAATAATAAAATCTCGCCAAAGCCGAGAAAGATAAACAAATTAAGTATCTTGACTTGGCCCACGAGATTGTCGACATGTGGAAGGTAGACTCTGTAATAATTGTGCCGATAGTCGTTACGGCCAATGGTCTAATGCCCAAGAGCCTCGACCAATACCTTAAGAGGCTCTCGTTGGGCGGTTGAGTCAAGGGCTTGATGCAGAAAGAAAGCGGTATTCCTTGACACGGCTCGAATTGTCAGGAGGTTCCTCTCTCTGGAGCCCTAACCACCAGTGACTTGGACCTTGCTCCCGACGCCGGTCGGCTACAATATTTTATATTTTAAAATAGTTATATATATTATGTTTTTTTAATGTATTTAAAAATGTAATTTATATGTGTTGTATTTAATAAAGGAAATAAAAATATATCTAACAAAACGGTTATTAAGAGCGTACACGTATCATAAATTATTATTCATGAATACAAAAATAATGTTCCAATACGTTTTTGATCAAGTGTTGTCAATAGTTTTGAGCATTCAAGGAACTCTAATGGACCAACCTTACAATTAAACTTTGATCCACATCCAACCGTTTCATTGGTTTGGCTTTTAGATAGCAATATCTCACTGCGGGACTATTGTTCATTTTATTATCCCCCATGTCTGCCGACACGATATATGGAAGCCTTTCACGGTCAACAAAGTAAATTAATTACTTTCAATGTTACTAAGTGATAATTGAATTACTCAAGCAGTTTTATTGCGAGTAAAAATAATTATTTCCTGTGTCGAAATATATAATTTGCAGTGCAAGTGAATGTTTTTCAGGTTATTCATAATTAATAGGATCATATACAGCTTTCATTGCCACTAATTAGCTAATTACGGCATCATACAATCTGCTTGGAAAAGTAACGTGACAGGTAAATGTGTCGGTTACGTAATAAACAGTGATACATACACATTTACTATATTATATTTTATCTGATACTTGAAACACGGCCGGCTAAGAATACCACCACCCCATCTCATCCCGTGGGTGTCGTAAAAGGCGACTATGGGATTAGCCGAAGGATGGGCAGCAGCGTCCTTCGAGTACAATTATAACACAACTGTGATCGCCAACCCGTCTGCCAAGCGTGGAGATTATGGCAGAACCCCATGAGCACACAACACAAAGCTATACCGGTCGTTGTGGCAATCTTTGGGGGAGGCTTCTGTCCAGCAGTGGCCGTTTTTCGGCTGAAATGATGTAGATGATGATGACTTCAAACATCCAGATAAGGTAGTTTAGGTAGCTAAAAAAACAGTTAATTTATGTTAGTAGTATGTGCCGGATTAATTCTTCTTGTCTTGTAATATTATGTAATATCAAATATTTTAATAATAATGTTTTAGATTTTCGCAATTATTACTCATTATAATAAAACAATTTTAAACGGATTACATCGCGTATATTATAGAGCTTTGTTTTTGTTGACTCGCCACTCACAAGATGGGCCCCCTAAATGGCCACCACTACAGGCGACAAGGAGCAACACCGGTGTGATCGGCTAGGGGTGTAGAGAGGTGCGGCACCGGTTTCACCATCGCGCGAGATACATGTTTTAGATTTTCGCGATTATTACTTATTATAATAAAACAATTTTAAACGGATTACATCGCGTATATTATAGAGCTTTGTTTTGGTTGACGTTTCGAGCACTTTGCAGCATTCGTGCACCAACCCGCCTGCCAAGCGTGGTGAGTACTGGCAAATTCCTCCCCGAATGACGACACAATTGTGTAAATCTATGTGGGAGGCTTTTGTTCATTAGTGGATGTCCTTTGATCGATATGATGTTGATAATGAAGTAAGGCAACCCAATTCACAGGTTGCGGCAAGAATTTATTCGCCCTAGGATCAGTCAACTTGTTAGCACAGAAAGTGACTAGATATGTATAAAAACACCTGGAATGATTATCAACTGTTATAACTAGTTGCAAGCGAACAGTGCTCATCCTATGACATTTACTAGAGCCGGTCAACGACCTAGTATTGTGCAACAGTCAACTATTATATCGGTAGCATCTGCGATTTATCGGCGACATGTTATGTGTAAATTACACACTGTCGCAAATTCGTGCGATTATTTAGAGTAGAACTTTCAATGCATGAATATTATAAGATGTTTTTTGTGTACTGTTGTTTATCGTTCGTTTTTTTTAAACGTTGCCCCAAACCTGTTTCTTCTGTGTCGTTGGTGCGTTTACAGACACAAATTTCACACACAATACACCCACACCCGGAACAACTACCTGCAGTTCATATTCATATTTGTTCCGTGCGGGAATCGAACCTACGACCCGGAGCCCAGCAGCCGACTATATCAGCCACTTTTACATTGATATTTGAACTAGAAGTTCTGAACTCGAATAATGTTTTTCTCCCTTCTAACATCGGCCTTCTAGACGCACTGCAGGTTACCATCCAAACTTGGTGATATCCCGATATGTTGCACTCAGCGCAAATCCTTAATCTACATTATGCGCACAACCAGTCTCCTTGCTAGCTTCTCCTTGTTTGCCTATGACCCATTACCCGTTAAAGTAAGAGTGAATAGGCATCACCAGGGTGCGCTCGTTTCGTCCTCTTCCATAGCTTTCCATGAGGCGAGATCGAGGGCAAGAGCGAGCCCATTATTGAATAAAAATAATACTCTAACAAATATCTGAGTTACTGATTTGATAGTGCTGAGTTTTATAATAGATCTGATTCAAATTGCATACATTCAGGCGTCATTAGAATCTGCTCATATAGATGTGGCAATTTAGCTGATGGTTAGGAAAATCATCTGGATTGATTGCGACTGTGGTCATTTTCCATCGTGATATAACTTCTATCAATTGTGGCAGAGTAGTCATCATTGACTAGTTGACAGATATATAAAGAAGAAATACCTACCTCAGTTACTACGATAAATATGTTGAGATTGAGTTTACGCTTTCATATTACTACTAAAAAAGAAACTTGTGTGAAGCTATCGGCTTACATGGAATACATGACTTATAACTGGAACAAGTGGTCATTTTGTCCTATATGGAAAAGAAGCACAAGCGTTACAATAATTAGACCAAGATTTAGCTGACAATCCTGGATGTCGTAAAAGAAAGAAGAAAGAAAATGTGTTTATTGGCACAAAAAGAAAGAAATACACAAATATTACAATGAGTAAAAGTTACAAATATAGGCTACAAGAATAAATTAATCATTATAAGAACATTATAGTGCCAACAGGGCCGCAGCTCAGCATAATGTTAGGAGGCAGAAATACCGATCACCTAACGCTGGATTTCAGCTGCAACCCACGAGTGCCATACGCTCGAAACTATTAAATATACCTAACGTTATAACAAACACTTTAATTTAATATAAACATATTTACTTACGGCGTAAAGGTAAAAGCGTGGTGAGTGTGGCAAATTCCCTCCAAAATGACGAACCGCGGCATATAGCCGGTCGTTTATGAGGGAGGCCTTTGTTCAATAGTGGATGTCTTTTGGCTGATATGATGATGATGATGATGATGATGCTAATACTCATCCCGCTTGGGTTGGTGAGCGCAGTATGGCCCTTGTTCCACTGAAGGGACGCTGCTGCCAATCCTTGTGGTTTACAGTCCCTTAGTCGCCTTTTACGACATCTACGGGAGGAGATGGCGTGGTGCCGATACTGAAACCGGACATCACACGGATGTACGAAATCTACAGTCTATTAAAACCCTCAAAAACCTTCCGGTTATAAACATACGCCATCATCAGGTTTTGCTAACTACGTAGTGTTATTCGTTTTCCATTAAAAATAAACACGTTATGCAAAAAATACACTCAAAATTAAACACATCACAGTTGTTTGTCATCACTCAGAGCGGTGACATCAGCATTGCGTTCCAAAACTGACTGTATCACTTATAAAAAATCAAATTCCAACACATCCGTTATTAGTGAGGCAGCCAAATAGTAGGGTCAACTGACATTGTGTAACTTTTCCCTCTGAAGCGTTGTGGGCAAATTGAAAGATAGAGCCGTAAATATCTATTTAAGAAAAGCATAAAACATAACAAGATGCAAACTTTAGCTGCCGCGTTTCATGATATAGATTTCCAATTGAGAAAAACGGGATACCTTGCCCATGGTTACTCTTTTTAAATAACAATATGTTACAATATTTATGTGTACATAGTTTTTGAAACAAGTTTTGTGAGACAAAGTTTTTTTTTTAAACATTGCCCCGCAATGAATTTTCCTAAGACGTGGGTGCGTTTAGAGACATAAATACCACACACTATACACCCAGACCCGGAACAACTACCTGCACATCATAAAAATATTTGTTCTGTGCAGGAATCGAACCCTCCACCAGCCGACTGTATCACCACTGCACCAACCGTGCCGAAAACGAGCCTAAACTTCTAAAAAGGCTGCATTAAAAAGGCCGCTTGTAGTATTTATTAAAGTTTATGATTAAATGTCATGGCAGCCTGATACTGACCAATCCCATCACACGGTACTCGTTTGCGATCATGACGCATGCATTAGCGTTCAGTCAAATTGTAGAGAAACTCATTGACTCGGTATACGACGCCTCTATCAGCAAGACACTGGAGGAGCGAGCATGACATACCTAATTCTATAATTGTAAATACAGTTGCATGAAAAAAGGGTGCAGGACTACGCGTGTCTAAAACGTTGACGGCACGGTTGGTGCAGTGGCTGATACAGTCGGCTGCTGCGCTCCGGGTCGTGGGTTCGATTCCCACACGGAACAAATATTTGTATGATCTACAGGTAGTTGTTTCGGGTCTGGGTGTATTGTATGTGGAATTCATGTCTGTAAAACGTACCCACGACACAGGAGAAATCCTAGTGTGGGGCAACGTCTTTAAAAAAACAAAAAAAAATATGTGTATTTTAATAGTGCAAATTTGGAATTAGTAGACAAAGTTTATCCAGTAGTTGACTGGCCAATTTTAGTTAGATAAAAATTATCCTCACTAGCTGCAGAGGTTGTAGGAGCCATTTGCCCTCTCGTGGGATGTTTTAATAATAGTAAGGACAAAGACCTCTAAGACAGAGACTAACGCATGTGGATTTATGCAATGATTATCATAATTTCGGCCGAATGCATCCTCCTATCGAAAACCAGCGCTGGAATACTGCCTATGCAGTATTTTAGCATATAGCTGAATGGGAGACCCGTTGTTGGCACAATGTGTAATTTTGTTGTAAGAATGTGTGTAACCATGTATTGTGTGCCAATAATAAAAATCTTTCTTTCTTTCTCTTTCTTTCTTTCACTGCTGGACACAGGTCTTCCCCAAAGGTCGCCACTATGACCGATATGGCTGTGTTGTGTGCTCATTGGGGGGTTTTGCCGTAATCACCACGCTTGGCAGGAGGGTTGGCGATCGCAGTTGAGTTATAAATTTACTCGAAGGAGGCTGCTGCCCATCCTCCAGCTAATCCCGTAGTCGCTTTTTACTACACCCACGGGATGAGATGGGGTGGTGGTATTCTTAGCCGGCACCACACGATAATAAAATCTATAAACTTACCATATCAGCCAAAAAAATGTCACTGCTGAACAAAGGCCTCCCCCATAGCTAACCGGTTACATGCTGTCTTGATATTTTGGGGGGAATTGGCCAGTACTCGCTATACTTGGCAGTTGGGTTGGTGAGTGCAGATAGGCTGCTGTTCCACAGAAGGGATACTGCCACCCATCCATCTGGTTATAGTTCCTTAGTAGCCTTTTACAACATCCACAGGAGGGGATGGGGTGGTGCTATATTCTTAATCCAGACTCCACATGGATAAGCTGATATTTAGAGTTTGAGTTCTTAATCTACTCGAACGACGCTGCTGCCCATCCTCCGGTTAATCCCACAGTCGGCCTTTACGACACCCACGGGATGAGATAGGTTGGTACTATTCGTAGCCGGCATAAATTGCACAAAAATTTGCAAAACAGACAGATCTTGTTGCAACAATCATCGTTATTTTTAAATCTCTCATCACCAATACACTCATTGATGATATCCGATAAGTTTATCCTTAAAGCTATCGTTTCACTATAATACGCAGAAATTTCATTCATATATGTTAAATTATGTAAATATTGTAGATCTTTTATACTTAGTTTGTATCATTCCCATTCCTTGACGCAAACCACTTGCCATTTTAATAGAAATTTAATGTAATAAAGTTCACAGAGGTATATCAAGTTGTATTTATTTATTTACTTATTTTAGTTGTAACTGCCCGTGGCTTCACTTGGCCCTATCAGAATACCAGCGCTGCAGCATTTAGATCATCATCATCATATCAGCCACAGGACGTCCACTGCTGAACAAAGGCCTCCCCCTTAGATTTCCACAACGAGCGGTTACATGCCGCCCTCATCCAACGACTCCCAGCGACCTTCACCAGGTCGTCTGTCCACCTCGTTGGAGGTCGTCTCACGCTGCGTTTTCCGGTGCGCGGTCTCCATTCAAGCCTTTGTGCCTCAACGGCCATCAGTTCTACGAGCAATGTGGCCCGCCCATTGCCACTTCAGTTTACAATTCTTTCAGCTATGTCGGCAACTTTAGTTCTTCTACGGATCTCCTCATTTCTGATTCGATCTCGAAGAGAGATGCCAAGCATAGCTCTCTCCATAGCTCGCTGAGTGACCCTAAGCTTTCTTATGAGGCCTATTGTGAGTGACCACTTTGTGGCATTTAGATGGTGCAGCATAATGATAGGGGCCTATTCTGGCCTCGTACTATGTTTCTTTATTATGCTGTTTGTTTTCTACTATTCCTAACGTGTGCGAGACTGGAATAAATGTTTGTTTCTTTCTTCTTTCTTTCTTTCTTACTTAATGTTATTCGTTGGATTATTCACGTGGTTCAAAGTAAAGTTTCAATGTTCCTCAGACACGCAGAGGGCCGTAATTGAGTTCATGACTATGATAACTGTGTGATATGGATGCGAGTGATGGATCACCGTTTTAGAAAAAGTAACTTAAAAGACATTAAGCCCCTGAGATTCACGGTCAAAGAATTTTTTGTGTGGTGAGATAATAAAGTTTATGGTCATCTATTCTGGGTTTCTTATATATCAGTTACTTTCATGTTATTCTACCCAATTCATCAAATCATTCATTCAAGACATCAGACTTCGTATTTGAGTTGAGTTTTTCACCGTGACGAATTTCTTGATTTGTTTACATTTTTTGTTGATATGTATGGTGCAGTTAAACATGCATTTATTAATGAAGGCAAAAGAATTTTTATTTTATAGCTCGCCTGTTTATTTGAGATACTAATGACGCGCATAAGATTTAAAAAAATGCGTTCCGGATATGGCCGACATACCTGAGACCATCTTCTTTGTTTCATCATTTCAGGCAAATAAATCCACTGCTCGAAATAGCCTCCCCCAAAGATAGCCAAAACGACCGATGTCGGTTTCTGTTGTGTGCTCATTGGGGGGTTTTAATCGCCACGCTTGGCAGGCGGGTTGGCGATCGCAGTTGAGTTTTAATTAATATACTCGAAGGACGCTGTTGCCCATTCTACGACAAATCCCGTAGTCGCCTTTTACGACACCCACAGGATGAGATGGGGTGGTTGCATTCTTAGCCGGCACCACACGGCAATGTTTCAGCTGAATAAAATAAATGTGTTTATGAAAATGATTTAATTGGATTATTCAACAGCGTCTGGTGCTATATCTCCCGCATATCGACCTCAATCTGACTGGTAATTATTGTACAAATTTTATGTGTGTTGTAAATGATCTCTGAATACGTTCAGATGATCTTTATTACTTTCTGAATGCACTTATGGATTGCGACATATTATTATATTATATTAACCTCTTAAATTTTGGCAATTAGCAGAGAAGTTTCAACTGATGTTTGAATCACTGAATTTTAGTAATGCATATTCTATAAATTTATACATCATTTTTATTAATTCACAATAAACTAAAACTGATTATTACATGGCAACAATTGTATATTAAGACCCATTACTAGATACTAAATATTTCTATAAATGATAGGTACAATTTCCTTTAAACGGCGCACGAGCACTCGGGCTTGACTATGTTAATATCCGTGTTATTAGAAAAAGTATGAGAGTATTTCCTTAATCCTGGCTCCATCTTAGGTATTAATTAATAATCATAATAACTAATCTTTCAATGCTGTAGCAATATTTTATAACATTTCGGAAAAGAAAACTATTATATCAAGCGTCAAATGGAGCATCATATCTTGAATTCAGCCTTCAACTAATAGCGTCATTTAATCACTCGCTCGACACATGTGGTCAATCGAGGAAAATCAGTAATTGAACACACACAAATCAAGTGTAGCGTCGGGGCTGTGCTAAGTTCGTCCCTGCCGTAATACATACAAATATCAGCAGTGGGTGCTCCGGAAGTGTCGCAAAATGCCAGTAGCTTCTGTCTGCATCACTTCATATGTGGGACGTAAAGGGAACAGTCATATAACTCCATAAGCTTTCGTAAGCGGAGGCCGACACTGGGCGGCGACAAAATGAGAGCCGACTTATGCCGACTGGTTTGGGCGACTTAATTGCTTGAGAAATAAAGCTAATTGGATTCTCTATTATGTAACGGTTCATTGTCATTAAGAGGCAAAAAATATTACGTGTTAGATTCATTTGATCAATATTCAAGACAGGTGGCCATGTTGTTTTTTTCTTTATAGCGATTCAATTAACTGAGTCGAAATTATTTACTGGTCTACAGATGTGGATATTAAAAAAAACTGAAAATAAGTGTATATACTGCCGGCTCAGAATGCCACCACCCCGTCTCCTCCCATGGGTATCGTAAAAGTCGACTAAGGGATTAGCCGGAGGACGGGCAGCAGCGTCCTTCGAGTACATTAACAACTCAACTGCGATCGCCAACCCGCCTGCCAAGCGTGGCAATTATGGCAAAACCCCCCAATGAGCCCACAACAGATCCATATCGGTGGTTGTGGTGATCTTTGAGGGAGGCCTGTGTCCAGCAGTGGACTTCATTCGGCCGAAATGATGATGATGACTTCACGGACGTGAAACTTAGGGTGTAACTTCGCACACCAAGCGCTGAGCATTTTATAGCGATGACTAACCGTTGATAAACATACGTATATTGTCAGTCTATGCTCTATGGCCATAAAATGAATGTGTTATTTAACATTAAATACTTACCTACCTGCTAACTTAAGTGCGCTCACACCTACCTAACTTAACTGCGTTCACACACGTCAGATTTTTCGTAAGCCTGATAGCCGGACTAACTCAAGACCTACTTTAACTGGCGTACTTAATCACCAAACAGATTATAACTTTAGACCTGAGGGCCAATTCTCGTCATTAATTTACACTATGACTGAAACTTGACCGAATTGAGGTTAAATTATGAATTGTCCGAAAAAATTGTATTCTGCTGCTCTTAAAGTTCAGTCGGATTTCAGTATAATCTGGATCTAGTCTCATATCGATCTCAATTTTGACGTTTATGTGACAGTTCGAAATGATGCAGAATACCATTTTGACTTCGATCAACTTTCGTTCCATTTTCGATCTCATCACAGCGTTGTTTGTTAGTTTAGGAGAATACCATTTGTGACATTGAGACTAGATCTAAACTATAATTGGAACACTTTTAAATTACGAGAAATGGCCTTCTGATTTTTACTAGGACGTGTGCGTTGGTAGTACGAAGTGTTCTATTCGCCCCGATAATCAGTCGGCAACCGATGTCTGACTTTGAGATCGCCCTAAATGTTAAGTATTATAGGGATACTTTTATTGTTGGACGTTTTGTTTTATTTCCAGCACTTGGGCAATGGGTATGCCCTTATTTTACTGAATATATCACTTATAAAACGAATAGAGTTTGTAACTTCCGTAAAGAAGATCCAAAAGATTTCTTGCCTGATGATTTACCAAAAATAAAACCGGGCAAGTGCGAGTTGAACTCGCGTAAAGTGAACTTCCGAAATTGCTGAATAGGTACATTGTGCATTTCTTATCTTTCTTATTATTATCTTTATTTATTTTCCGTGTGGTGTCCGGATTAAGAATATAGCACCACTCCATCTCCTCCCGTGGATGTCGTAAAATGCGATTAAACCAGAGGGATGGACAGCAGCGTCTCTTCTGTGAAATGGTAGCCATACTGCGCTCACCAACCCGCCTGCGACGCTTGGTGAGTTTGGCAAAGACCCCTCAAAATGATGACTCAGTTGTGAAAATCTATGGCGGAGGCCTTTGTTCAGCAGTGGACGTATAAATGGCCGATATGATTGTCTATTGTTGAATTGTGTTTTGTTCCAATAATTATCCCAAGAACAAAATTAACGTTGTTGAAAAACATGTTCTTCCATACATTCCAACTGCAAATGTAACTTTGTACGCACAATATTGAAAGATTGACTGTGTTATTTTAAGGCCATAGACTTCTTATAGGTATTCCTGTAATTTGTAGGTAAAGAACTAGTATATATATATCAAATTATATGATAGGCGCTGTAGTTTCGGAGATAAACGTTACACGTTCGTGTTTGGGCCGTAGAGATTCATATGTATACCAAATTTCAACTTAATCGGTCCAGTAGATTCGGGGTAAATTGGCTGTGATAGACGGACAGATAGACCGACACACGAGTGATCCTATAAGGGTTCCGTCGTTTTTTCCTTCGGACGTTCAGAATCCCAAAAATTAACCAATCGTGCAATATGACAGACGATAGATATCAAAATATTTTTCGAAGGTGACGGACATTCTTCGATGTAGGCTCAAAAATTCAACGCAGGAAGAAATGGCGACATGTTTTCCAATTTAAATTACGCCTAATCACACGACAAATATTCAAATATGTGCGAGTAGATAACCACTCGACCTTGCTTAATCGCATATTTGCTAATAGCAGACGTCATCTGATGGCTTCATGGAGATACTCAAGGGTGTGGGGCGTCACCAGTCTGCGGGTCCTTGTATATTGGACAATGATTACTGATGCGACGGAAATAATGGTACAATTTATGTGGCTACAGTTCCGACAGCTATTTAACTTCTTCCGACTTCCAGTTGTGGCTTTTTATATCAACAGGAGACAATGTAAAGATTGTATGACTCGAAACAAAGTTAATTACTGTGAACTACATATATAATCGTATGTTATTTGAAACAGACAGGCTTAGAAAAAAATACAAATAAAAATAAACCCTTATGGTTAGTCTGAATTATTCTAACGGTCCCAAAAGGTATGAAAAAAGAGTATATCCCTAGAAACAGGTGGTTAATAATCAGAGATGGCAATAACGGCTACATTTCAATAATGAATTACACTGCTGTGTTATTTTACAACAACTGTTATTATAAACTGCTGTCAGTTATCCTGTTATCCTGCTGTTAAGTTGTTTTGCGGTTTCGCAACATTATAATGAATTATAAAATTATGGATTATGTGTAGCTTGTCCTATCGTAAAGTTTATATACAGTACATGACTTAGTAATTACTTACAATAATCTTAAACACTTACTATATACTATACTAAAATGATTTAGTAATTACAATAATCTAACATACCAAACTAAGCTTTTCATCTATCACCGGACAGCGACAGCGGATACTGACAATCGTGTTCGTTATCGCAATGACAACAATAACATTTACATTAGTCGCAACTCGCATTACATTATTGTCTTACTGTTGTCAAATTTTCGTTATCCGTTGTTTAGTTATTGCCTCAGTTAAATATTAAAATCGACATTATTCCAATTGAATAAAGCATAAAATAAAACATGTGACTCACGACATTAAGATAACAGATAACTATAAAAATAAAAGTGAACTCTATGACGTGCATTTAAGGACTATAATCGTATGATTTGTATTTTTTTAGTAATGTGAAGTAAGTCGTATTTGAATAGAACCATATCTCTCACACCTATTGGTTGCGCATAATGCTTTCTTATTCGCCACGTAGCCGTGCGACGTTAGCTGCGAGTGTGCGCGCACTGCCTGGCTAGTGGCTGTTGTCAATAACAATAACGAAAAACGACAACAGGATAATTCGTTGTTCAATAATGTGTTATACATTGCGTAAGAATAATGCATTATAGTATCTGTTATTGAAATAATGACCACCTCTATTAATAATACTATTTTCTTCCAGCCATTTTATCAAAACATGTCCTACAGAACATTTCCAATTCGAACGTTGGTATTTTACAGTACTATTTTAAAAGGCAGTGTTACACATAACAGTATCGTTATCAAAGACATAATTGCCCGTGTTACTTTCATTCGTGCTCACACCATCACATCCAACACAATTACTCTATCGCAATGCGGTAGGATTACATCAAACCCCACTTATCAGTTTAAATTGAATGACGTCAGCTCCTTACTGAGTTTATTTGGTAATGACTCTAACCGTCTTATTACAAGACATGGTTTATCGATAGTCTCGAACTAAAAGTGTGGTTTAATAAAATTTCTTATTACAAAAAGTGGTTTAACTCTTAGTCTTGGACTATCTATGGTACTAAAGATAAACCTGATGGGGACCTAGTTTAACTCTTCTATAAACCTTTGGTCTAAGTCACAAATATACGTCAAATTCATTGTTTTGAGGTTATATTTGGTTTCTTTTTGTGTGTTATATTGTAATATTACCTGAAATGGTTTAAATTTGCGTTTTCCTAAAGATAGTAATATGCCGTAATTACAATAATTCTAACTTTTTCTTCGGAATTCCAGTTTTCACTTCTTCGTTTTTTCTGTTGTCCTATTTTATTAATATTATTCCCTAACTACTTATCAATAATAAGTACGAAGAAACGTCCAACTCTCAGAATAGTTGTACCTATGTTTAAAGATTTCCGCGCGATATAGACATTCCGTTACGCATTAGTGTTGTTTGAAAGTACATATTTCGGACATGAAATAAATGTAATAAAAGTATTCCTCAGAAAGAAAATAAATGGCATTTATTGAAACAAGAACAAACATTCGTTTCTAATAGTTATCGTCATTAAATACCCTATTATATATGTTGAAATATCAATATCATTAATATAAAAAATTACAGAAATATTCAGCATTTGGGTAAACGGAACGATGTAACCGAATGCTATCTGATTGAATGAATGTTTCCAAGGAATTCCGTGTATAATCTGTGGAAATAATTTAAGCCAGAACTAAAGTCAGGTACTATCTAGTCCTGACTTATTTTGATATTTGTAATACGGACGGGTTTAAACCACGGTACTAACGTTAGTTCCGTACTAAGTTCAGACTTCATAGTTCTGGTTTAAACCTGAGTCTAACAAGTTTTTTGTAATAAGACTGTAATTGTTTTTAATGAGTGTTAAGGTTTACTCATTGTTACATGTCATTGTGACCCTTTTGGCTATATTTTGATGAATGTTGCAGGGGGTAAAATTATAATTCTACGTTTTAAGTAGTTTAATTTGTGCTGATAGTAACAAAACTAGATGTGGTCGAGCAAGACGTCCCTTTTATTTTAATTTTTTATTGGTGTCCAGTGGAAATTCTACATGAACTTCCTGCGCCCCGGGGAAAGGTTAAGGGGCATGCTGAACTCCTACTGGCTAAAACCTCTGGAGCGGTCAGCTTCGGCACCGAAGGGGGGCTCCAAGTCCTCGTAAGATCACACTAGAGCCCCCCATGTATGCCACGCCTTTAGGCACATCTCGGAGGGGATGACTGTAAAGCGGTCACCCCCTCTGTGAGGCGACTGTAAAAAGCTCGCCCCCCAGGCTCTACTCGGGGAGGATTGTAAAGGATCCCCCAGCCTCGCTGTGAAGCAAGTCAACCCTAGCATACACTGTCGATAAGTCTTACAAAACGAAATACAAACATTTCTGAAAAAAAAAAAAACCGTTTTTCTTGAGCCGGATCTGAATACCTCGCGATAATCATTCTTCTGGAAATGGTAGTTTTAACTGTCAATTATCTCAATTGACAAGTAGCTAAATTATTGTTTTAACTTTTAGTTCACTTATACAAAGGTTTGAGTTTGTCACTTCATTCCTACAGACTATAATATATTTGCCTCATTCTGTTTGCAAGACAGGAAAATGCGAAGGAAGGTAAATACTTCTTAGAATATTGTACAATGCAATAGGGCGTTGAGGTTATTATAATTTATAACATATCGAGGCAGTTGGTATGCGACAATCAAGATTTTGTATGCGGTGGAAAAAATGTACCTATAAATTGTCTTTTTATAGATTTACAACGATGAGATCAATGCAATGATACGAGACGATAAGTTTAAAAACAGCAATAGCTCATGCTCGATGCCTCATGCCCATAAAAATTCCACCAATTACACTACTTTACTTTTCTTATTCTTTTTGTTAAATAAATAATAGTTTTAAAAAACTAAAAAAATCCCGATTATGTAGATAACCGAACTAAAAATTAGTAAATAATTTTCAGCAAGTTTAAAATAGCAATAGAGTGATTAACAAAAAAACATATTGTAAAAAATCGTGGGGTGCTAGATGTCAATTGTTGTGAATATTTGTAAAAGTACCGTCATCTTGAAAATATCTGATAACCCACCCGGATAAAGCAATCCACGTGGTAATTATTTACCTAAGCATCTTCCTTTCGACGTTTAAGTAAACAAATTCTCCCTCCATTACGGATAAATTATAAAAAATATCATGGATAAAATCAATCAATGGATAAAATCTTCTAAAGAATGAGACACTATTCGAGTCTCATCTCAAACTTGCCACGGAAAATTGAATCGATATCTTATGGATATATTATCCGGGTATCAGAGATGAAAAAATCGATCGTTTTTCCGAAACGTCTGGATACAGTCCAGGATTGTAAACTTTGTAATGGATCAATAATTAAATAAAGAAAATGCTTGTCATTTATTATTTTGGAAGAAACAGTTTCTCAATAGTAGTATTCATTGAACGGTCGATTATGGCCTCTACAAAACATTATATCTCGATTCATAATTAACGCTAATTCTAGTTCACTCGATTATAAATTACTATTTTATTTAGATGCGTATTACATTCTGTCGTAACAACGGCATTGTCTACCTCCCGTTTTGAAAGGATTGACCAACGTATTTCGCAAACTTTGCTCAGAATGCTCATATTTCATATTACATTGTTTGCTCGTGACGAATATCATTGTCGTTTATAAAATAGTTCTCATTATTTTGGAATTAATCATTGTGTGGCCAGATATTATGTTGATAGTCATTTTGGATAACTGGCCTTTGTCTGGATGTCTGTATGTTGTTATGGTCTTAATGCTTTTGGTGTGGCTTATAGTATGGTGTAAGAACCGTCAGATACAGAACATTGAACAGTAGACCATTCATAGAATAATTTACAATGAGCCAAAAACAAGCGATTGTTATATTTTATGAGCCAGAACAAAATCGTTTTGTCTTTGTGTCAAGGATTGTACCAGCATTAAGCAAGTACCTAAGCTTATTTCGTTTTTGTAAAAAAGTAACAAACTAATATTAACTGTTGTTTTCTTAGGAGTCTCCGGAGGTCCGAATGGCGCTGCCTTTAAATGCGCGAGCACCGGATCCCTCCGCGCTGGCGGCCTACTGGGCTGAGTACGAGGACCTCTGCCGTCAAATCAGCGGCGTGAACGATGATGACGACAATCTTTACGAAGGTAAGCTTTGTTTTTTGAGCCCTGAAATCGAAATTGTGTTAAAAGATAATATTGCTGGTGAAAATAAAACTGCTGAAACTCATAATGTAGCTCGCAAGGGCAAGCAAAGGCTTCGTCCTTATGTGAATTGTGATGAAATCCAGTTCTGCCCTAGTTCTTAGACATCTGATTGGTAGGCAACACAGCCAGCCTAGTTGAATGGAAGCAAGATAGATCTATTGTCAACATTAACTGAATCTGCATGGAGCAGTTTGGATTTAGAATTGCTTAATACTGCGCTTTGCTTCATGTAGCATTGCAACCGATTGCCTTGTACCACAAATATCGGTTATTTCAATTTGCATGATGATAAGCGACCGATATTGAAGTTTTTCTTTCATTATCGAAGCATATAAAACGAATTTGTATCGGTTGACAGAAACAATTCTGATAAGGAACAGTGACTACATATAAACGTACACTGTTCTCGTGTTTTACAATTAAATGAAAAATAAGGTATTAAACAAGAAGCTAGTCAAATCGATGGATATTTGATATTATAACATTGTTGGTATGTTTTCTTGGTTGATAGACCAACATACATTAGAAGCCACGCAGTTTTTTTTGGAGTTTATAAGTACTAACAACATATGAGCACCTTGTGCCGGGAGTTTACTTCACCGACCGCGAACTAATCTATCCCTAGTTATTCGTCTAATATTAGAATTCCTTAAGCTACAGCAATTTTTACAAAGTCTTTAGGGTTAATCTTGATACTAGTATTAAGCTTGCCGTGTGGTGCCGGCTCAGAATGCCACCACCCCATCTCCTCCCATGGGTGTCGTAAAAGTCGACTAAGGGATTAGCCAGAGGATGGGCAGCAGCGTCCTTCGAGTACATTAACAACTCAACTGCGATCGCCAACCCGTCTGCCAAGCGTGGCGATTATGGCAAAACCCCCAATGAGCCCACAACACATCCATATCGGTCGTTGTGGATCTTTGGGGGAGGCCTGTGTCCAGCAGTGGACTTCATTCGGCCGAAATGAAGTATTAAGCTTCTTTATAACCGTATGGTGTCCGGATTAAAAATATAGCACCCCTCCGTATACGACATTTACGAGAGGAGATCTCTCGTAAATGTCGTAAAAGGCGACTAATGGATTCTAAACCAGAGAGATGGGCAGCAGCGTTCTTCCTGTGAAGCGGTAGCCAAACTGCGCTCACCAACCCGCTTGCCAAGCGTGGTGAGTATAGGCAAGTTGTTCAGCAGAGGACGTATAAATGGCCGATATGGTAACTGTGAAGAGCATGAAGTCTACTCATCGGCATGTTATTGCATTACGATGATTCAATCGATATCAATTATAATATATATACTGCGTAAATATGGAAGCGTGAGTTACATTTACATTGGTAGTGCTATGAATAAATATGTACACACGTTGCATATATCATCACTAATATTTGCCTGTACCTAGTGCGTCTTTTTCAACCATAAAATGATAAATAATATTATCGTTTACTATTTCGTCACTAACTTGTAAGCAGTTTTGATTTATGTATTAATTTGATCGTTGTCGTTCTGGCTCTATTTGACGCTTTTGTTATTGCATCATAGATTATTTTGAGTTGATCGCCTTTTTATATTCTATTAGATTTGGTTTTGTCATTATATTTATCTAGATGAATACAAATAGAGTATTATATATATGTTTGTTTATTATTCCGTCTAAAAATCTCCAACTCAAAAATACTGGTAGCTCACTGTAGAAAAAACAGCATAAAAATATAAAAGGCAATGTTTAAACATGAACACTTCTTCTTCTCTTAGATTATGGCTTCTGTAGAATATCTTCCACAATTTCGCCAATGTCAAGTATAAGGCAACGTCGTACGGTATTTAGATTGATAAATCTTTACATATTCATAAAATATTTCTCAAAAATGACAACTAAAAACACAACTCTTCTTCTTCTTCTTCTTCTCTTAGATTATGGCTTCTGTAGATTATCTTCCACAATTTCGCTAATGTCAAGTTTAAGGCAACGTCGTACGGTATTTGATTAATAAATCTTTACATATTCATAAAATATTTCTCAAAAATGAAAAAATTCTAAAAAATATGTCGGCAACGTCGTACGGTTCAATTGTTTTTTTTTCAAAACTCAACTCGTAACCGAGACAAAAACAATGTCGTGTTGAAAGGACAAGTACACGACGTCATTACAGGTTTGACAATCTTTTAGTTTGGATATTTGCTCTAGGCGTGGTTTGCGCAATTAACGGTTAATATTAAATAGACCCCAAGGCCGAGCAACGAATGCTGATAGCCTTAATAGCATTCATGTGAGCGTTAATTATATTTACAATTATACACGGGATTTCAAGATGGACGCCGATGAGGTCACCGCTAGCTTTATAATTTTTTGACGTATAATAAATCCTTCTTCGCTAAGATTCTTAGAATATTTGTGACATACATCAATAACTTAAACTCTTCTCAAAATGATTGTTAAAATTGACGATAGAGCTTCGTTTGTATACAAAAAAAAATGAACATTTAACTAGGCAAGATACTGTAAAAGGCAGGCAAGGCAATCCGTGTGGTGTAAGGATTACGAATATAGCACCACTCCATCTCCTCCCATGGATGTCGTAAAAAGCGAGTAAGAAACCCTTCGCCCGAGGAATGGGCAGCAGCGTCCCTTCTGTGGAACAGTAGCCATTTTGCACTCACCAACCTTCCCAGCGTGGTGAGCACTGGCAAATTCCCCCCAGAATGATGACACAAATGTGGTAATCTATGGGGAGGCCTATGTTCAGCAGTGGACGTCCTTTGGTTAATATGATGATGGTGACTAGCAAACAGTTAAAGTTTAGTGTCTAAAACGTTATTTTTGTGTGGTTCATTAACCTGTCCAGGGAAGACGGCGGCCCGCACGTGGTCACTTGCCGCCGTGTGCGTAGCAGTAGCAGCGTAGCCTTGGGGGGACCCTTTATAAACCGCCCCGAGAGAGCCTGAGGGCGACCTTTTTACAGTCGCCATCCCTCCGCTAGAGGGGTTAACCGCTTTATAGTCATCCCCTCCATGATGTGCCTTAAGGCGCGGCATCAGTGGGCGGCTCTAGTGAGATATTACGAGGACTTGGAGCCCCCCTTAGGTGCCGAAGATGACCGCTCCAATTATCGGAAATTCAAGTAGAATTTCCGATAATTCACTGGAGGCAAATAAAAAAACAGTTCTAAATCTATGTTGCTTGACACATCAGGGCTTATAACAGCACCCTATCGAGACCGCAACACTGATAGATATTGATTGATTACAGTACAACTTGTATGTATACAGGTACCTACATGATCTTAGTGAAGCCTTGACATGTTCTAGTTCATATGAATAACCTTCGTCACATGGCTATGCTTAAGGAATTTTTATATTCCCATTCAGCACCACAATAGAAGTATTGTTCGTTTGGCAATTACTACTTACAAGTGGTAAAAATACGCTTGTTTGTGTTTCTGTCCCAATTCTTATTTCAAATTTAAAAGTTGTACGAGACACGCTTTGGCTTTAGAAAAAGAAGAAGTTCGGTATTGTGTTACCATTTATGAATTATATTTTTTCTTGCATCCAATTTTGTGGTATTATTTATGTTATTTTTCTCTAAGCAAAAAATTGTTTTCGTACACAATTTAAACGTAATAATCTATACTTTTTTTTAGGAACAAGTTCTTCCACGATTGGAAGAAAAACTGATAACAAGAATCGTCATTTCTGACTTATTTTAAAAGCAAAAGAAATGTTCGTATAGAAAACAAGTTGCCCAAGACATTTTATCAAATCCTCCTTTATCGTCACATATAACGTGTTTTGGTAATCAAAAGAGCGCACACTACAATTATCCTTCTTTCCACGTATGACCACCATTGCTTTTGCAATTGGAACTCGCAGCTTACGACATTTCGCATCTGGTAATCAATTCAAAGTAAACAGAACGGGTTCGCCTTTTTACGATGCGATTGCCCAAACTGAAGGCCGTGTAAATGTCATTTATGTACAGCCGTATCAATGAATCCTTTTATCGATGTTACTAGGTACTTATAAAACAATTCAAATGTTGTTATTTTTTATAGTCATCAAATCATATTGAGATCTTTAACTTGACAGTTTTTGCTAAACGAGTATTCAACGGGACTTTAGCTTCTAAAGCTGTGGTCACTCAGGTAGGGCCCTAAGTAACCGACAGACAGATTAACGTCAGGTAGTTTAAAGATGCCAACGGCACAGTTAGCGTAGAGGCTAACGGCCGATTTTAATAATTGATCTAAACCTAGGTTAGATCGATTATAAAATTCG
Source organism: Diloba caeruleocephala (assembly GCA_947459985.1). Taxonomy (NCBI): domain Eukaryota; kingdom Metazoa; phylum Arthropoda; class Insecta; order Lepidoptera; family Noctuidae; genus Diloba; species Diloba caeruleocephala. The sequence continues at coordinate 2,874,092 of OX381605.1, read as the reverse complement.
AATAATCCGAAATCGAATCTTTGGATTTCGGATTACGGATATGTCTGTTTTTTGTGTTAAACGTGATCGTAACACAACAACGGTTGAATTTCAAAATCTTAAATTTGAAAATTTTGGATTAGGTTGATTATTAATTTCGGCCGTTAGTGATTGACTTCCTGCGTTCCGGGTCGTGGGTTCTACCCCCACACAGAATTTTATTTGTACAGCCTACAGATTTATGCTTTTTGCATATGATATGTCTTTAAACTGTACCCACGATACAAGACAAACCTAGAGTAGTACAGTAAAAAAATGTGTAAAAGTACTTTTATTTATGCTAGGTATATATATATATATATATATAGATATGGTGAGTAATTTTTTTTAAACGACGTCCCACACAGGCTTTTCTCCGTGTCGTGGGTACACACAGACATAAATCTCCTATTACGAACTCCCAGACCCGAAACAACTATCTGTAGATCATAGAAATATTTGTACCGTGCGGAAAATGCAGAAAGCCAGCTGCGCCAGCAGTTCCGCCATAAATAGATTAATAATTATTTAAAAGATTACACGCTAATATATAATAGAATATAAAAGAAAGTTTTTTTATTGCTACTTTTACTGCTTCGGGCGCAGGTAAAACAATATTAAAAAGACAATTTAAAAACTATAGCGAATTCACATAATAAACCATAACTATAAATAAAAAACTATTTTTTTTCCTCTTGCAACACATCATTAGATATTATTTTCTGCAATAAAAATAAATACAATAAAGCGGCTATATACATATATAATTATAAATTGATAAATTATGAAAGATTTAGTAAATCTTTAGTTACCTAATGGTTCAATAATCAAAGTAAGTTATCATTTTTTCATACCGTATTTAGTCCATGATTTAGCATAAAATGAAAACAACAAAGTATGCGAATATTAATGCAACCCTATTATAAGGTAATGGAATAGATGGCAGATTTAAAATAACGACGCATTGCTAAACTAATTCACAGAAAACGAACGACGCAATTCCTTCACATACATATTTTGCCTAATCATCTGTTTTTGCGAAGGAAGATGATTTTGTATTAATTAAAGGAATTGTTTTATGTTCTTACCAAGTAGACCTGAAAAAAATGTAAGCTACTAAGTACAGCCACTGCAGTTCTGTCGAGAGTACGGTGAATGCCCGAGTGAATCCCGTCACTTTAAACAACATACAAGAATACAAATACCCCGACCGGCAGTTGACCGATAGTTTGGAATGCGACACTTGTATGCAAATAGACACTGCTCGAATTTCTTTCATGCGGATGAGCAAAATGCAAAATGCATCCCCGCTCAGAATAGTAATGTGCGCTCTATGGTGTGCGGTTAGTGTACTTTTAGTGTATAATGTTCTCATCTAATTTCTTGAATGCATGAACGCAATGACGGTCACTTTAGTCAGGCCGCGACCACGAACCCTGCAAAGTGTTCATAATGTTAGGATAACTAAAATATATGTTACGGTTAGTGCAGTGGGTGATACAGTCGACTGCTGCGCTCCGGGTCGTGGGTTCGATTCCCGCACGGAAAAAATATTTGTATGATCTGCAGGTTGTTGTTCCGGATCTGGATGTATTGTATGTGGAATTAATGTCTGTAAACGCACCCACGACACAGAAGAAGTCCTAGTGTTGGGCAACGCTTAAAAATCAAATATGTATGCGATGTAATCTATAAAAAGTGTTTTATTATAATAAGTAATAATTGCGTAAACCTAAGACATTAGTGACATTTTTTAATTGAACCGTCCGTAATATTTTCTATTTGTCCTCCCATTACTATCGATATTTAACTAATAATTAACTGTTTCAAAGTTTACCACATCCATATTGTTTTGCTTAAGATTAGAGTCTATATCACGCACTACAGATATAGCTAATTATTATGTGTGAGGAGGTGGAGTTGCGCTTTATTCTAAATCCGAAAAGTATACGGAATAGTGTAGTGGTCTTATTACTATATCTAAGTATAACTTAACTTCTCTGAATAAATAATCATCATATCAGCCACAGATTTCCACAACGAGCGGTTACATGCCGCCCTCATCCAACGACTCCCAGCGAACTTCACTAGGTCGTCTGTCCACCTCGTTGGAGGTCGTCCCACGCTGCGGTCTCCATTCGAGAACCTTTATGCCCCAGCGGCCATCAGTTCTACGAGCAATGTGCCCTGCCCATTGCCACTTCAGTTTACTAATCCTTTCAGCAATGCCGACAACTCTAGTTCTTCTACGGATCTCCTCATTTCTGATTCGATCTCGTAGAGAAATACCAAGCATAGCTCTCTCCATAGCTCGCTGAGTGACCTTGAGCTTTCTTATGAGACCCACTGTGAGTGACCACGTCTCTGTTCCATATATAAATAATGTTTGTATCGAATCAAATCATCTATCGGCGTACGTAGTACGTACTACCAATTAAACATGAATAGAATGCTCGGATCCATACTATGCTATCTATAAAATGTGAACTAGATCTAAAGGGCATAGCATTCAATATTTCATACAAAGCAACCGGTATCGGTATTAATAACCATCTAATCCGTATCAAATCCATTTCGTTCACTTTTTCTTAAAGCGTTTCTCCGTTTTCACACGCGACCGCTAAGCACAACCGTAACTTTTATTTTATTACAGATTTACGTTTCTTCAATTCTAATTTTTATCATATTTTTTTACTATGCCATCCAGCTAGTTTTATACTTGAAGCATATGTTGATTTTGACCATAACAAAATTTTGAGAATGCAAGTACAAAGTTGGCAGTGGGAGAATTGTCACCTTGTCTTCTATCATAAAATAAAAACTTCATTCATATCAGCCAAAGGACGTCCATTGCTGAACAAAGGCCTCCCCATAGATTTCCACAATTGTGTCGTCATTTTGGGTGTATTTGCCAGTACTTACCACGCTTGGCAGGGAGGTGGTGATCGCAGTATGGATAATGTTCCACAGAAGTGACACTTCAGGCCATCCCTCAGGTCACAGATATTATAATACACTAGTAGTAGCTCAGGTTAAAATTCTCTTAATCGCCTTTTAGAACACCCACGGGAGGACACGGAGAGGTGCTGTATTCTTAATCCGGGCACCACACGGATATATAGATACTTCGTTTGGTACTCGAAAAACCCAAATAGTCAGGGTGTCTCTAGTATAAAAGAACTTATAGAGCAATGACCGAGTTACCGAAGAAATCAAGTTTAATTATCCCCCTAAAAATCTTTATTTACGATACGACATCGGCTGGATCGGTTCCGGCTGGATATATCCATAAACCTATCACGCTAAGGCTTTAAGAACAATGGGGTCGAACTTTAACGATATATACAATTTGTAATTTCTTAAATCTCGTGCTGACTGGTATATTGAAACCTATTTGGATTCATGCTGCAGTTTCTGCAATCGTTTCTAATGATGAATTTCCAGACTGAACTTGGATCTAGAGTAATGGAAGTGGTATTTTATTTTAGAGATTTAGGTTGAATATTATATGCGTAACTGCATATTGCACGTCTCATATCACGAAAGTTTAGTGCGTACCGCAAGTTCAGACACTGCGCATAGGTAGAATGCCACAAACGGTACATATTTGCGTAAAGTTGTTTCGATTCCATTAAGGACGATAGTTTCTCCATATGGTTGAGAGTCGTCATAAACGGATTTGATTTTAAGATCATATGAACCGTATCGGCCAGTAAATGTTCTTATTAAAGATAAAGATAAAAATATTTTATTCGTGTAAAAACATATGCAGGCACTTATGAATAGTCAAGTCAAGTTGCCGCGTTCAAAGATGTTGATTTCCTATGGAGAAGAACGGGCAAGAAACTCCATGGTTACTCTTTTTAAATCATAATAATTGTTACAGTACTTTTTATTACACTGTTCTCAAAATAAATAATGTGAGGACAATGTAGCAGAAAAAAGTAAACTTCTTATAAAGTCCACACTAAACGAGCCTGATATTTAGAAATACTTAAACAAAAAAAAAATTTAACAAATTCAGCTACTATGAACATTCATAGAAGATATTGCGTATTCGTTATATATCCTGGTGGATGGTGGATGGGTGATAGCAGAATGTAGTTATTAGCACAAGGGAGGTTATTTAGTGGTCTTTTACTTACCCATGTGGTGATGACGGGTGGCCTACTCTTACTGAGACGCCCATACGGCCATGTATCGTGTCACTTCAAGAAAACATCTCATCACGTCTTGGAAGACGTTACCACCCACGACGTGATCAGTGATAGGTCACTGAATGCGGTCCAGTAACTTCCTTTAATAAGGTCTTGGAGAAAAGAAGTGGCTGTATTTTAAAGCTATGTTTAAAATACCATGTTCGAATAGGCTGCAAAGTTGACCACTCGAAGCAATCGTGGGGCCAATGAACCGATAATGTCGTGAGCGCCAAAACTTTTATGAAATAATGGCGTTCAACGGTCAACGTAAAGGGACGGATTGTTAAATCGTTTTAGAGCCTAATTCATGTTTTCCTTGAATTGAAACTGAATTGAATTTGAATTGAAGAAATTAATAATGACATTTTTTTTTATTGCGGCCCATATATAGATAGATCCATATTATTGTTAGTAATACAACAAAAACTTATAAACGACTGGTAGTTAAAAGTACACAATAAAAATTAATGATTAAGCTTCGATTATTGCTTAAGATCAACTTTTAGTTACATAATCTATATAGATTACCATTCAACGACTTGTAGTCACTTAATGGTCTTTATAAGTTGTGTGTAATTTATAATTATTGGTCCTGATTGGGTTTTGCCTATTTACAATTACTTATTAAAAAAAAAATTTAAGGAATTTCGGCCATTGTTTTCAGATTGAATACCATTAAGAATCTTCAATGTAAAGTAGCGTACTCGTTCTTGGAATTCAAGAAGTCAAAGCTATCTACTGTAAGCTCTTAAGTTGATATACACAGAAGTATATCTTAAACGTTATGTACACGACGTACATCTAACGGAATTATTAAAACACATCTGTGAACAGTTACACGTCCAACCGTTGACAACTATAGGCTATTCGCCACGATTTACGCTTCGAGTCTTTTCTCATCATCATGTTTTACCTCAAACAATATATTTATATGCTCGTAAAACATCTTCCGTTCCTCGCGACACGCTCATCGTAAATCGAGATTACCCAATAAATCTGTTGTGAAATCTACAATCTCGGCGCAGTCAGATAGAATCGATTAATTGGTTGTAAGAAAGCAATCGACATTACACACGCCGGTGTTTTGTATCAGAACTTTCGTACGTCAGTGCTGAGCCCGCATTCCATATTAACAACAGGTTTTGTTGAGAAAACCGGACGCATCGAAACCACTGCTTCCATCGCAATTTCTCAAGTTGCTAAAGTTCCACGCAACCTTCCTTTCTCAAGTTTAAGTTCTGAAGCCGCACCTTTAGAATTGCAAATCAGCGTGAAGGTTATTATTCTACATATGTACTTGACCAACCTGTCAAGATTTATGTAACATTTTGACGAACCAACTCGCAAAATTGGCTTTTACTCTCAAAACTTACTTTTACTTTTATGATTATGGTGCATGAAATCTGAATCCATTTTAAGTAACATTATAATTTTATTTTGGCTACTTTCCTTATTGTAGTTTACAGAAAAAATCGAAGCAACTGAATTAACAAACGACACTTCTTATTAAAATAACAATGATGTAATCCTTGCTAGCGACTAAATTGATGTAATGAAGACAAGTGCATCAAGAGGATCAACTTTTATGATCCTCGCAAATATGATGCGACAGATAATGTAAGATCAAGAGGGCGTTGCACTTAGGATTAGTCAGAGAAACCTGTCTAAGCTAAAGGCGGATTAAGGCAAACGGTAACGCTACAAAAGCCTTTGACAATGAAAGCTTAAGATGTTAGCACTAAGCTCTAGTCTTAAAAGACTATTGAATTTACAAAACATAAAGAGACGATGTCGGTTAAGCTCCAAGAAGCTTACTGTGAAGTTTTAGCATTTCTTTCGTATTTGCATGTTTTCACTCACTTTTTTTTCTTAGCAATTCTAATTTAAAGAATTGTAAAATTATGAACTGTGTTACCGCTAAATAATAACGTTACTTTTTCACTAAAGGTATTTCTTCTAGTTTCTATCCTAGTACATAACTCTCTCCGATCTCTATTAATCTTACAAGCGAAAATAACATGAGAAGAAATCAGCTGATTATAAGCACGTGGAATAAATCTAAGGAAATCGGTCATTCCGGCACTCTGAGCAGGAAAACCAGTATTGGTGAGCTGCACAGCAAACATAAACTATACTTTTAAGTACACCGCTTATGTCGATAATAAGCAGGCTTCTAGGCGTACTGTTATGCGTATAAAATAGATAGGGTTCAGTAAGTCCACTTTGCCAATGCATGAAAAGCTCCCTCGTAAGTACGTGTCTTACAAAAAAGCAGAAGAAGCTAAATAAAAGTTGTCTCAATCAATCAACTTCAACTTATCTTATCGCAGACCACTGCTGGCCATAGATCTCATCAAACCAAGCTGCGCCACAACAGCTGGTACTCTGCCTTCCTCATCCAATCTGTCCCAGCAGCCCTCTTCAGGTCGTTGGTCCATCTGGCTAGGGAGCTTAGCAAGCTTAGCTTGGCTTGTATACTTATTTGTGGAACTCGCTATGTCGCTCCTGTAATCTGCGTTTAAGGCTATTGTGTTGCTGTTCCATGTTAATTCATTATTATCAGTGTGTATATCCCAGCGTTGAGTATTAAATTAGTTTCTCCTATAGCTATACCACCGATCTTTTCCTCCTTTTTGGTTTAATTTTACCTTACTTCATCAATCGATGTAAATATGTTTCATCTATCGTGTGTTGTTAGAAGGTCTACGGTTTTGGGTTAATCTGTGGTGTGAGTATTGAATGCGTAGGCGCCTTCATTCACAAGTGGCCACTCAGGCAATATCACTCAACTGTTGGTACCTAATAATGGAATATTTCTAGACGTGACTGTATGCATTCGCAGTTCGCGACGTATAAAAGTGCAAAGTGTGCTTTAATATCTGTTTTTAGAAAGGTTGCGTTTACATGGTATAACTGTGCTTTATTGCTGAATGGTATGTTAAAATAATATACCTAAGTCATGAAAGCTTACTATCCTGTATTTTACGTATAAAATCAATTGCCCCTTTTGCTACGCTTTGACGAATGCTTAACAATGTTAGAAGTGCAGATTTAAATCACAATGATCGTCTGTCAAAGGTCATCTGATTGTGTATCTGTGATAATCTTCTTCAATTGCACTTTTTTTAAATATTTTTTTGTTGGGTATATCGCATACATTTCTGGGTAATGTGGTTGCTTAACCGGTCATTTCTGGCGAAGCCAAAAGAGGCCTCCAGCCAGGTTCAATTGCACTCCACTACGCAACGAAATGTTTACTCTAGCATGCAAGTGCGCATGTCCAGTGCTGGCAGCCAATCGGGCGGCGGCACCCGTTATACCGAATGAGACTGTTCGTAACGGGACTGCGTTTGCGCCGATCCGATGATACGCTGCCCGACGGGTTTGTCTTGCAAGGTCGAGACCGCGATTTGTTTGAATATCATTAGTGTTTGTGTGATGGTTAATGTGTGTCGTCTAGTCCAGTGATTGGAAGATACGCGTGGATATAATATGTATTTTTTTGTTTAATTGTTAACTATAATAAACTATACCAATGATCATATAATTATCATAGGAATATCGTACATATTTACTGCTGTTCATGGGGCCTAACTCTAGCATAGTTTCAACATTTATAACCAAAATACCTTACGGTGTACAACAACTATACGGAGGAAGTAACGAGAAATCAATGAGAAATTGAGAATGCCCAAAGCAAATCTGTACGTGGTATGTTTTCTTGTATATATGGCAAATATTCGTTACTGTATTGTTTCAATATGACGTATAAAATAATGTGTAACGACTTAACTAATGACTAAATGTTTATATCTTATCCTATTGTATTCTAACTTCTAAGTACTATTTTGTTAGGGATATCCGGTAGAAATGTTCTTATATTTAAAAAAGTGTCTGTGTCAGCTCCGACGCACGACTGGAGTTTACTCCGTAAGTACAATTGTCTCAGTAATTAATGGGCAGTGAGGTATAAAAAAACACAAAAGCAATAGGATATTTATATGTACGATATACATCATATCTAAAAATGAATTATAACCTACCTAGTACTGTCGACCGTCACTTAAACAAGATGTTTCCATATTTTTATTTAATCCCTCCACTGCGTATTAATAATTAATAATAATGATATTAAATATCAATATTTATATTTATATTAAATGAAATAATATAAAACTTTGACATCAAGCGACATTTGCCCCATACATGACTTTAACGCAGAAGGCGCGCATTTGCGCAAGGTGCAAGGCGCAGAAAAACGTAACGCATTTTAGTTAACGCTCGATATCTCACTCCTCATAAATTTTTCATAGCGGGGCCTTATATATAAATCGATTCTTAAGGAGTAAACTCCAAAATAGTATTAGATTTTCATAAACACAAATTTATTTAGATTATCTTACAGCCCAATATTAAGTATCTAATCTGAAGCATTTGAGGAATGGTAGATTGTGTAATCTCATTCATTATTATCTCTTCTAAATAGTAATAGCACCAAGGTCTGATTGTTTATTAATATGATATCGAGCATTCTGCAGTGACAGGTGTTTGATTAAGATTAAAACAAGATTAAAGAGATTTGTACAAGGTGAGCTTGGACTTGTTTATTTACTTCTTACATTTCCCCCTGTGAGTCCTATGACAGCTGATTATTTCAGCAGTTTACATTCGCACTATCAATCCTATTTCGAATAACATTGAAATTTAAACAGAAATTTCGTAAACGCCAATTCCAAAATTAAAAATGTTAATCTGTAACTTCTATAGAAGAAAAACAAAACAATTGAATACCGTACGACGTTGCCGACATATTTTTAAAGTTTTTTTTAAAATAAATGTTTTGTGAATATGTAAAGATTGATTAATCTGAACACCATACAATGTTGCCGTATACTTGACATTGGCAAAATTATGGAAGATACTCTACAGGCTTCTGTATTATTATGGATTATGGCTTCATAATCCAAGAGAAGGAGAAGAACTTTTAGTGAAAGACACGAATGCAATATAATAAGATATGACGTGTCAGTTTTTCATTGAAGAGTATTTCTTTTTTATTACTGGAATAAATGCTTAATGCACATACGGTTTTTAATTGGCAACAACGACTTATAATATTGGTAGTTTAGGCAATCAGATGAAATGTTACACTTATATAATCATTTCCTTGCGGTATTTGAATTAAGAATATAGAACCACTCCATCACATCCAGTGGATGTCGTACAAGGCAACTAAGGGACTCTAAATCAGAGGGATGGGCAGCAGCGTCCCTTCTGTAGAACAGTAGCCATACTGCGTTCACTAACCCGCCTTTTTTTTTTTTTATTGGTGTCCAGTGGAAATTCTTCATGAACTTCCTTCGCCCCGGGGAAGGACGAAGGGGTGTGCCGACTCCTACCGGCTAAAACCACTGGAGCGGTCATCTTCGGCACCTAAGGGAGGCTCCAGGTCCTCGTATGATCACACTAGAGCCGCCCACTGGTGCCACGCCTATTGGCACATCTCGGAGAGGGTGACTGTAAAGCGGTCACCCCCCCAGGGGGATTGTAAAGGATCCCCCAAAGCGTCCCACGGCAGCGCGTGACCACATACGTGCTACCGTCTTCTCTTGGGTCGCTTGGTGTGGGCACGCAGATTCCCCAATCTACGCACCCGCGAACCCAGAGGTCCCCCACCTTATAGCAACGGCAGGGGTTTTCATCACTAACCCGCCTGCCAAATTCCCCCAAAATGCCGACACAATTGTGGAAATCTATGGGGAGGCCTTTGTTCAGCAGTGGACGTCCTTTGGTTGATATGATGATGATGCTGACGTATAGTAAAAGAAACTCACTTTTATGTTCCTTTGCATTCAAGATCAACATGGAAATAAATTTACAATAGTAATTACCAGTTCGATCAATCATCATACCAGGCATAAAACGTCCATTACTGAACAAAGGCCTCCCCCATAGATTTCCACAACTGTGTCATCATATTGGGGGGAATTTGCCAGTACTTACCACGCTTGGCAGGCGGGTTCGTGAGCACAGAATGGCTATAGTGCCGCAGAAAGGACGCTGCTGCCCATTCCTCTGGTTTAGTCTCTTAGTCGCCTTTTACGACCTCCACAGGAGGAGATGGGGGTAATGCTATATTCTTAATCCGGACACCACACGGATACGCTCCGATGAATATTACCTTCTAACTCAATGGCTTTGTTCAGCAATCGACGTTCTTTGGCTGATATCATAATGACGAAAAATAGTATAAGGAACTCAGTTTTGTGTTCCTTTGCATTCAAGATCAAATGGAAATTAATTTACCATAGTAATTAGCAGTTCGATCAATATTACCTTCTAACTCTATATAGTTGTTTAGAGACCTTGTCCATGTTAATTATTACGAACATAATTCGGAGTTACCAGTCTACCTTGAGTTTCACGCTCCATATTTTGTTTCGGACCATTAAGTAAATTGTCGCTTCAATTTAACCAATTGCCAATTATGTTTCACTGTTCAATTCTGTTGTAGTATATGATGCGTTACAAATTTTAATGTGTCTATGAATTTCTATGTTCGTAGATTTTGGTTAATGTTTGTTAGTCTACAATAGAAGTGTAGTTTTTAAAGTTTTTTTTTACTTAGTTTTGCTTGACATAAACCTTTTCCAAAGGCATTTTATCGCACTGGACAAAAACAATTGCGGTCTTGGTAAAGGTCGAGGTTCTTGCTTCCATCAAGCCGTATACAGAATGAATCAAGTTTTAATAATTCATAAGTATCGAAAGCATTTGAGTATCACTTGCGTTTACGGTGATAGAAAACATCGGAAATCTGCACACCTGAGAGGGCTCCAAAGTGATCTCAATGGTGTTACATACACCGCAACGTCCGCCAACCAGCACTAGGCCATTATGGTGGACTAAGGTCTAACCTTTCTCATCGTTAGATAAGGTACATGCCGTTAGAAGGCGGTGCCATCATACTTCATAAACTTCTTTCTGAAGTCGGTTTTTCCTTTTTTTTATAACATATTTTTTCGGCACTTAATCTTTTTCTTTATGCCCAGATATAAAAATCTCTATAAAACATGTGCTCTGCCTGCACACAACTAACAAATTACGTCGAATAGTTTTAATGAATAGTAAATTTAGAATATCAAATTTAATTATCATGAGGTTAACTATTGTTATACTAGTATTTCAGTAGGTATTACATAAAACAATTATACAAAAAATTTGCAAGTTCTTATACATGTAATTATTTTTAATTCGTAAAATTATTTTATGCCTGCTATGAATTTTGTTCTTAGAATAAAAACTATCAGGTGCTTGTCTCTCAATACTTCGCACAAATTCGTGAGAAAAAAAAGTTAAGCACACTCATTGTCCACCAAGTGGTATCTGTCCATCGGGTACTCAGTAGTGTTGCGCAACTCAGTTACGACACTATTAAGTGAATTTGACGGTCGCCATACTATTTGCTAACTAATGGCCGTTATTACATGTTATTCAACGCTATTGCTATCAGCCAGCTGTTGATTTGAAAAGCTCGCTTGTAAGCTTCAATTAACGGTCGTTTTATTTAAATAAAAAAATAATAACTGTGCTTAAGTAATTATTAGTAATGCTTGGGCTATTGTTATAGTAAGTATATCCCTTATGATAATCTGCTTAAGAAATAGTAAGTATAATAAAAGACCTTTACAAGGATCATCCTGCGATCACGAACCCTACCAAGTGTTCGAAATGTCAGGAAAAACAAAAATCTATAATACTTAACGGCCGGACGGACATTGCATATGTAATCCACATATTTAAAACTCTTTTATTATAATGAGTAACTAAGTACTTTTCTTTTTATGTATCATCATCATCATCATCATCATGTCAGCCAAATGTAATAAATGGCCTCCCCCATTGATTCCCTTAACGACAGTTTACATGCCGTGTAGTAATTTGGGGGATTTGCCAGTACTCACCACGCTTGGCAGGCGGGTTGGTGAGACCAGAATGTCTGCTGTTCCACAGAACAGTTGCCTATCCCTCTGATTAAGTCCCTTTGTAGCTTTTGACGACATCCACGGCAGAAGATGGATTGGTGCTATACTCGTATTTTTATGTATAACAAAAATATTCTTGTTCATGTAAAACTGTTAACCAACGAAAAGTCAGAATTTAGCTGCCGCGCTTTAAGATGTAAATTTCCATGGGACTAATTACCTGGAGGAATCGGGATATGGCATTACCTGGAGGGATCGGGATATGGGATTAGCTGGAGGGATCGGGATCTGGGATTACCTGGAGGGATCGGGATATGGGATTAGCTGGAGGGATCGGGATATGGGATTACCTGGAGGGATCGGGATATGGGATTAGCTGGAGGGATTGGGATATGGGATCAGCTGTAAGAGAAGAATGAACAAGAAACTCCATGGTTACTTTTAAAAATTAAAATATATTACAATATTTGACTTCATTGTTCTCGAAATGGAGGTAATATGAGAACAATGTTGTAGAAAAGAGTTTTATACACCATTGTAAAGGTGGACTTGTGTTTTGTCTATAGCTTTATTGCCTTTGGCTTACAGGTAGTTGTTCCGGGTTTGGGGTTTTTTTAAAGTGAGTCATATGTAAAAAAACTTTACCTGAAAATATTGTTGTAAATCTACGTCATCATCAAAGTCAAAGTTTTTTATTTCAAATAAACCAAACATTGACACTTATGAAACGTCAGAATCTAAATTGCACGATTCCAAATAGTCGATCTCGTGGAGAAGACCAAGAAACTTCATGGATACTCTTTTAAAATAATTGAGATTACAATGTTGATTGATACAAAAATGATTGTAAAACATATACCGAGAAAAATGTAGGTTAATGTCTAAAGATGGAACGTACCATAATAATAATTTATTTGCCGTGGCAGTTAATGGCTGACCAGTCCCAACAGACGGCACCCGTTCACGAGCATAACGCATGCATCAGCATCGCTTAGCTCAACCATATTGTAGGAAACCGAACGACCCGATACACAACGCCACCACCAGCAAGACATTTTAGTGAGCATGACAGACCAATACAGCCCATCAGCAGCATCATCGTATCAGCCAAAGGATATCCACTGCTAAACAAAAACCTCCCCCATTGACTTAAACAACGACCGGTCACGTGCCGCCCTCATCCAACGACTCCCAGCGACCTTCACCAGGTCGTCTGTCCACCTCGTTGGAGGTCGTCCCACTCTGCGTTTTCCGGTGCGTTGTCTCCACTCTAGAACCTTTCTGCCCCAACGGCCTGATGGCATCACACCATCATCACACTGATGGGATCAGTTCCACAAGCTACATAGCTTTTTAATCTTTTCAGCTATGTCGGCAACTATAGCTCTTCTAAGGATGCCCTCATTTCTGGTTCGATCTCGTAGATCAAACATAGATCTCTCGATAGCTCGCTGAGTGGCCTTGAACTTTATCTGTAGGCCTATAGCGGGCGACCATGTTTCTGTAATCCTTACACAGTTTGATTACAGTGATAGCCTAGTGGTTGAACGCTCGCCTTCCATACAGGAGGGTCTGAGTTCGTTCCCGGGTCGCACCTTAGACCTATCGGATTCATGTCAGAATTTGATTATCACTTGCGTTAATGGTGAAGGAAAACATCGTGAAGAAACGTTCACAACTAAGAAGGCTCCAAAAAAATGTTTTCATTCGTGTGTGTAGTCCACTAACCCGCACAACGGCAGCGTGTTGAACTAAGATCTCAACTTTCTCATCAAAGCAAAAGGCCCGTGCCCAGCAGTGGGACAGCAATGAGCTGATTATGTATGTTATGTAAGTTTTACACACGTTGCAGTTAAAATCTTCATTAGAGCTTCCATCATAATGTTTTTATTATAGTACGTAATTGAGCCTCAGGTACCGTATTAAAAAGAAAGTCCAATGGAAGTACTAAAATCACTTGCAGCAGTGAAAGGAAAATTACAGGTTCGATCTCACATGATTTGATTCGTGTAACAAATACATATCGTTACACTTTAATATTTTAGCGTAGACATAAGCGCAGCTGACGGCACGGTTGGTGCAGTGGCTGATACAGTCGGCTGCTGCGCACCGGGTCGTGGGTTCGATTCCCGCACGGAACAAATATTTGTACGATCTGTAGGTAGTTGTTCCGGGTCTGGGTGTATTGTGTGTGGAATTTGTGTTTGTAAACGCACCCACGACACAGGAGAAATCCTAGAACGGGGCAACGTTCTTTAAAAAAACTAAAAAAAATATCACCTTTAGAAAGAAAAGAAAGAAATAATTTTTTTTTTACACCAACAAGGACGCACATAATATAGAAACAATGTATAAAATGTAAAAGTAAAAATTACATAATTAAATTAACAATAAAAAAATACAAGACTAATTGGCCGTACAGGTTTGTCCTAGCTATGTATCAAAGCGCAGCGCGCCGGTAGAACTACATTAAATAGAGTCTACATCGCTATGGTGGCAATGGACAGTGCGAAAGACATTCATAGATATTTTCTATGAATAACATTACGTAATACGTCTAATTGTACGCTTTTATGTTGAGGTTATTTAAAAGATAAGATAAAATGATTTTTATTCATTTAAACCATTAATAGCACTTATGAATTGTCAAGTAAATATTGTATATTGGTGTCTCATGTTAAGAATTTCAGTTCTGGATCCGCCCTTGCCTCTGTGGATCAGTATCATTCTGCGCTCACCAACCCGCCTGCCAAGCGTGGTGAGTATTGGCATTTGCCCCCCCAAATGACACAATTGTGTAATTCAATAGGGATAGAATTCTTTGTTTAGCAGTGGACGTCTTTTGGCTGATATGAATGTTAAGTAACAATAGCTCTTGCTTCTTATACCTAAGATACAAAATCATTTTGATACACATTACATAACATTTCCTTACATAATATTGAAAAGAAGTCTGATTATAAATAATGTATGTAAACATAAGAATACACGTGTTAACATAATTACTTCACGAGATATGGTAAAAGTGAAGATAAAAAATATATTATGGCGCTCGCAGTGTTACGTAAGATATTAAAAATTATTGTCTTTTAAACCTGAAGGCCAATTCACGTAAAAACGAAAAAAGTCTTTATATTTTTGATAAAGAAAACATACTACACGATTCAGAACTTCCTTGTAGATAAATAAGTACTTAATTAGGGTCTGTTGTTCTATTTTGTCCTTACACTATAGACTAGGTACTTGCATTGGTAATAATGACAAATACAAGTCAATATGAGAATGTGCATGATGATATAATTTATTTGAAATTTTGTACGCCTCACGGCAGAACATGGAGATACTTAAAATTATGTAATTACCATCAACCCGACCTATGCTTCACAAAATAAAAAATCTATGTCTTTGTCTTTGACGTAATTAATTTACACTATGACTGAAGCTTGACCGAACTGAGATTAATTATGAATTGACCGAAAAAATGGTATTCTGCTACTCTTAAAGTTCAGTCGTATTTCAGTATAATCTCGATCTAGTCTCATTTCAATCTCAAGGTTGACGTTTATTTAATGGCAATTTAGTACATGTGACAGTTCGAAATGTTAGCAGAATACCGTTTAACTTCCATCAACTTTCGATCCGTTTTCGATCTCATCACAGTGGAAGTACACGTTTGACGTTGTTTTTTTAATTTAGGAGAATATCATTTGTGGCATTTATAACACTGAGACTAGATCGGAACTATATATTGAACATTTTTAAATTACGAGATACGAGATTACATCTAGGTATTTACATTTTAAAATAGATATACTTATAAAACTATTTGAGAAAATTAAAACCGACTTCAAATAAACACAATCATTTCCTAGAAACTATAAATCTGTACATAAGTATGGTACCTTAATATTATATATACTAGAAACTTTTCATAAGCATATATAGCGCCCCAGCGTAAGAGTAAAAAACTCATACAAATGTACAAACATATGGGAGAAATGAGAAACATGATCATGTCACCGTTTTTATTTTTCACCGTCATTGCTTTTGGAATTATTATTTTGTATAGATACTTATTTAAGGTTAGATATTGATATACTTAATGTCATAATATTTAGATTTATCGTGCATGTGAGTCAGACGCATTTCACAATTCCTGTTAATAAACCTCTTAAAACTACCGTACCGCTCTTTGCATAAACTCTTGACCAAGCCGCCCATCGAGAGTCTGTTAAGGATCTTGCCCATTACCTATAATTCTACTTATTACTATTTAAAAATCTACTATAAAATGTTCGCGTGCTGGCAATATATTTACTCATGTTCTGATGGCTGAGCAATATGGATATGATTCGTTGAATCCTAATTAACAATTTACTTTTATTTTCTAATATTCTGCATTCGAACACACATCAATCATACACATCTGCCCTGGAATGTCCACTGGTGAACGTGGGCCTCCCAATGGTCACTACATTGAGCAGTCATAGGCGACATTGCCATAATCACCACACTTGACAGGTGCCCACCTGCCAAGGATGGTCAGCAACATCCTCTTAATATCAACGCTTAGTCTCCTTTTACATCGCCCATGGTTCTACACCCACCCTCTACAGGGGTTGTCCATTATTTGCCGGTAACCAGACGAAACGAAGGAAGCATATGAACAGAATCAATAAAATAAAATATAGAAGTCAAATCGTGCCGGCTACGAATAGCACCAACCCATCTCATCCCGTGGGTATCGTAAAAGGCGACTATGGGATTAACCGGATGATGGGCAGCAGCGTCCTTCGAGTACATTTACAACTCAACTGCGATCGCCAAACCGTCAGCCAAGCATGGCGGTTATGGCAAAACCCCCTAATGAGCACACAACACACCCAGACGGTCGTGGTAATCTTTGGGAGAGGCTTGTGTCCAGCAGTGGACTTTATTCGTCTGAAACGACGACGAAGTCAAATCAATCAAAAGTAAGCATGGAGAATATTCATAACTAATAGTCGGGAACACATGACGTTTTATTATCTAATCGGAACACATGTTCTCATGAATATGTTACTAATTCATGTCTACATAAAAACCTGTTATATTGTGAATTACGACCATGTTGTACAACAGTCAATCTAATGACATGGTTTTTTCGCACGATAGAAAAATCTAATTGATCTTGGACCAGTTGTGAAACCGACTTATAAAATATTTCAACTTGATCTTGAAACGGCCTTATTTTTAATTAAATAAGATCGATATTAAATGTGTTGAGATCGCTATGAGCTATTGCTATGACCTAATAATTCTAAGTAGGTAGTTCAATAGCTATGACGTTGGTAAATTTAGAAAATTTCTGTGTCGAGGTTAATATTTGTGCGTTTTAGATTTGTATGCTCTTGTTGACAATAATGTATCCTTTTCAGACACTTATTATCAGAGTTGCCAGTTTTACTAGGAAATTTCTTTTGACATTAGCCTGGCGTAGATGTCAGAAATCTGTCGTCAATAATATCCGGGAACTAAAAAGTGTAGTTGTTGCCTTATACATGACATTGTCGAAATTGTGGAAGATACTCTACAGAAGCCATAATCTAAGAGAAGAAGAAGAAGAATAAAGTATAGTTAAAAAATAAATAAAGCGAATTCTGGTTAAAATAACACAGATGTTTCTTACAAATAATTCATAACAACAGAATAACAATGTGTAATCCACAATTGAAATCTTTTGTTTAGAGTCCGCAAGATTTGTTTTACTACACACTAATGTTATTTTTATTTATGTTGTATTTTATTTTTAAATCGCACTTGTCACTCTTTCGTTTAAAAAATATTATGAAACCTGCCGGTTTGAGCGCTGCTGTCATCAAGGCGAACATCAAAAAATATGTTTTGTTTTTAACATAATTACTATTACTTCTACTATTATCTACGCCTTATCTATAGTTAGGCGTTTTTGGAATGATTTAACGTTAGATACGTTAAGCTTAATAATATAATATTTTGATTTATCGTGCATGTGATTCAGACGCATTTAAACATTCCTGTTAATAAATTTTAATTGAATTGCTGCTAAATTTCTCATTGAAATCGTTCAATATTTTTTTATTATGTAGTTTTGCAGGTCCTTCACCTTCACAAAAACCTATTACTATAATAATTATTATTGACGAATTCCACGCTTGATTTATTATTATTCTTCCGTACTTTTGGAATACTTTTAAATATTTAGGAACGATTGGATAAGGAAACTAGTTCTTGTTCCATCGATATATTTTTTGCGAACAACGGTTGCGGTCGGAAGATAACGGTGCAAGTCTTTACAATATGATTTCGGCATCTCCCTTCTCTAGATTGCTTATGGTTTACTAGGTACAAATAATTTTTTTTTGATTGGAAACATTGTTTACCTCCTGTGTATATTGCCCCAGTACTAACTACCAACCTTTATAGTCTTCAATTTCCATTGATGGATAGGACTTACACTATGGTTTGATAGGCATTTTTATGGAATGAACAATCAAGTGTTGTGTAATCCGAATCGGTTATTATACTGAATAGACTACGTAGAAAAGTAAATATTAGGTAAATATATCGAAAACGATTTGCTCTATGTCCGATAAAATGATTCTTTCTCTTGTTTATGACTGAATATGCTTTATTGCATGTTCAATGCAACATACGCATACAATGGTGAATATAATAAACAAGTTTCTCCAATGTTAATAATTACGACAACCGCTAAATTCCTGACGGCACATGAAATTGATATGTACGTAGACCTAAAAAACCGGACACTATTTCATATTCTTCTAATGTTTGTGTTTTTCTTTTAATTAACTTAACAAATGTAAAGACTAGTTTTTTTGCGATTATTACGCATTGTTAATATAATATAACGCATATCATCATCATCATATCTGTCAAAGGATGTCCACTGCTGAACAAAGGCCCCCTTAGATTTCCATAAAGAGCGGTTATATGCCGCTCTCATCCAATGACACCCAGCGACCATCACCAGATCGTCTGTCCACCTCGTTGGAGGTCGTCCCACGCTGCGTTTTCCGGTGCGCAGTCTCCATTTTGCTCCAACGGCAATGTGCCCCGACCATTGCCACGTCAGTTTACTAATCCTTACAGCTATGCAGTACAGTTTTAGTTCTTCTACGGATCTCCTCATTTCAGATTCTATCTCGTAGAGAAATACCAAGCATAGCTCTCTCCATAGCTCGCTGAGTGACCTTATAGTTGTATTTGCAATATTGTGGTATTTTAGAATTTGCCAATATATTTTATACATAAAATCTTACGTAACATTACATAATACAATTTAACCATCATAATGTAGTAATATTCTCAAGTTGGGGCTTAGTGTTTCAAATTATTTAGTTATTTCAACAAATAAAGTTTTTCCGCACTTGCCCTCGGGTGCGGCGACAAGGCATGAATTTGTATGCGTTGGTGACGTAATCTATCATGGCACCAACAGATCTAAAATATTTGCCACCAACATTTCAAGTTAATGCTTGTGCCAACGTCGACTAGTTTAGTTCAATGTTGAGATATGTTGTAATCCAACAATTCATATTCTGCTTTCATTAATAATAAAGTAGTTAAGTTATTGTTCAGCTTACCGGTGTTAGGAAATATTAAGCCGGGTAAGGTTGATTTCTATTTTGTTAATTTATTCGAATGCTGCGTTCGTCTAAAGCCAACACTTACAGGCATTGGACACATAATAAAACACTTTTAAACGGATTCTATCGCGTATATTTTTTATTGTTTTTCTTGACGTTTCGAATACTCTGCAGCATTCGTGGTCGCACGATGACTAAGGTGACAAGTGTCGTTACACATTTTAAAAAGTTATTTTTATTTTGTCTACCGTACAATTTTAATCAAAAAAATAGTTTCGATGCACACAGTAATCACTCACAGTGTCTTGATGTTTCTTAGTGCAGTATCTTGTTTGGGACTTGATTATTTTAATAACTGGTTTCCAAACAGATGGTACCTGCCAACCATCTTTTCTATTAAAATTGGAATGATTTTTAAATTCAATAGCCTCACGAAACATTCTAGGTACATATCGGTTCTCTTTCGCGAGGACTTGAGGATGATCAAAACGAAGATAGTGGTTGGGTTTGCCTAAGGCATGTTCACACACTGCAGACTTTGTGTAGCGTCTATGTTTGCTGCAAGTATTCGAAACGTCAGGAAAATCAAAAATATACGCGATAGAATCCGTTTAAAAGTGTTTTATTGTAATGTGTAATAATCGCAAACATCTAAGACATTACAATTGGACAACATTTCGGCCAAAACCACAAACTGTCGGACCTCAGATCCTGTTTAACTCATTAGCATAAGTATTTTGTTAAGACTACGCAATTCTGCATAGCGATCGCCAGGCATCGGCACTACAGTAATTGTAATCTTAATCTTGAAACAAGTTCATCATTACTGGTACTATGTTTTTATCGAATGTTGTTCGTATTGTTTGACAGCCGTCATCTGCAAGTTAAATGAGCTCGCATAGATAGGCATCTGGTCTGGGCTATGAAGGATGAATGCACGTTTGAGGTCGGCCTTTTGTTTGATTTCAGTAGTGATTAAAAGTTTGCATACTAACACTTGAACAACCTGTTTACTGGGTTGTTCGCGTGGCCCAGGCTAATGTCACTAAATGCGAAATCTCTTCCAGTGGGAGTAGTAAACACAATGAGGGCACCATAGCGGGTGGAAGAGGTATTCAATAGGTCATAGCCATCTGGCTGTTGGAACTGTCGAAGGCTGTTGTTGTCCTTATAAAATAAAATCTTCCTAATATATAACTAAGTGGTCATGAGTATTATGAAAAATAAATGGTGGACTTGGAATGATACACCTTTTTTATTCAACTTGGTAGGGGGTCCAATCCGGGAGTGTCGTGCGGGGCGGAAGATGCTTAGCGAACTTCGCACCCCGCCAGGTAGGTAGAAGGAACAATGCGGGATTATAGCCAGTACGATTCCGACACGCCCCTCCTTTCCTTTCCCAGGGTGGATAGGCTGGAGGATTCTAAGAGGATTTCATCACGACAAAAAGTTAAAGGAAACGGATCCCCTCATCACGAAGGCAATGTCAGGAGTGAACCCCAGTCATATATCAAATAATTTCCCGGTGCTAACCATCAACTTATACCGCACTAACAATTCCAACTAGTGCTGCCGTATATAGTGCTATGGTGGTTCCAACTCCTGTTAGTATAAGCGGTAACTCATTAAATTAAAGACGGATGATATGTCCTCTTTTGTTTTATTTCCTAATAGTCATACGAAATCCAACCTTGCGCATCTCCGATGCCAAGCGGCACATTACATGGTCACACATTAAAACATGACATCACTAATGACTGAAGCCAGCCCCGGAACACTATCAATGGTACGAATCCGATGCAATCTACGTATGTCATTGTCCCACTTTAATATAATGTCATTCACTCGAATTAGATCACCACCTTTTTTATCAGTGGTCTGAATATTTATCGTTATATATCGCACTGGCTGGTTGCAGATAAAATTGCATAAGTCGTCAAATTTATCAGCTGTTTATTCAAATTTGGAACAAGTGACTATCTTTTGGAATATTGTTCACTTATTGATGATAATAAAAGTAAAATTACTTTCTGCGTTCTAAATGATGACTACATTCGACTGAAATTAAATTAAAGTAACGGACACTCCTTTTTTTATTATTTTTTATCGATCCGGGTGAAATACCTCATGTACTTCCTTCGCCCCGGGTAAGGGCGAAGGGGCATGTCGGACTCCTACCGGCTAAAACCACCGGAGTGATCATCGTCGGCACCGAAGGGAGGCTCCAGGAACTCGAATAATCTCCATCTAGAGCCACCCGTTGGTGCCACGCCTTTAGGCACATCTCGGAGGGGATGACTGTAAAGTGGTCATCCCCTCTAGTGGAGGGAAGGCGACTGTAAAGAGGTCACCCCCCCCGGGCATCTCTCGAGGGGATTGTAAAAGATTCCCCCGAGGCCTCACTATGCGCTGTGCTGCGCACACAGCGGTACGTGACACATGCGCACCGCTGTCTTCCCGGGGAACGGACACTCCTAAGAATTGTTTAGTATACAAATAATTTTCGAATTTTGAGGTTATACTGACACGATTTATCACACATACGTCGCATTAGATAAATATCTGTAACACACGCTAAAATGCAAAATAGATTAAGATTTACTTTTATGCACTTCATTTCATTATATTGGTCAATTGTAGTCAAAAAAATCCAAAAGCATTACACAAATTAAAATTATTTGTCGGACTATTGGCTAGTGTGGTCCGTTATTTTGTTTTATTTGTGACCAGCTATAGTGTATGGATTTTACTACTATATTGCCAATACCTATTACTATCGGAAATATTAAAAATTACAGTATAGGTCGCATGTCGCATAAATAGGCCTTTTTAACAATGTCCTTTACATCATCATATCGGCCAAAGGACGTCCACTGCAGAACAATAGCCTCCCACAGTTTGTCCCAGGTAGACATATTCGTCAACAACTTCGAGAACAGAGCTCCCAACGGACATGTGTGTAATGTAGAAATAGGCAGAATATTTTTTTTTTAGATTCAATGCTTTTGTTTCAACAACAGTTCCACAATAAGCAAAGTGTAAACTTCATCCTCTCGATCATAGGTCAATGCCGTAGCCGCTGCCTGGGGTCCTATTGTCACACAATTACACACGACCCCGACTAATTATGAATACGTGTATAACAACAATGGCGATGATAATGATGAGGAAAGAACACAGCGACCATTGATAGTTGACACATTCTCTAAATTCGGTACGCGTGGCAAATCTATGAACGACACCGCATTACGCCGGAACATACCAATGACAATTTTAAGCAAAAAGCTATTGTTTTTAGTTCAAGATCGTCTCAATTCATTACTACTCGTTTCGTGCGGTCACTGTATCTATTGTTGTCTACCTGGCTATAATTAAAAGTGTCCACTTTTATAGGGTTAAGCCTTTAAATTTTAAATTTGATTCTTCAAATTTCCTGGATATTTTGTATTTTAAGAGTGTTTTCTCTGATTCAAGAGATAATACTCCATATAAGTTTAATGCCGTGTGGTTGCGGCTCAAAATACCACCACCCCGTCTCATCCTGTGGGTGTCGTAAAAGGCGACTAAGGCTTTAGCCGGAGTATGGGCAGCAGCGTCCTTCGAGTACAATTATAACACAACTGCGATCGCCAACCCGTCTGCCAAGCGTGGCGATTATGGTGAAACCCCCCAATGAGCACACGACACAAATCCATACCGGTCTTTGTGACAATCTTTCTGCTTCTGTCCAGCAATGGACGTTTTTCGGTTGAAATGATGGTAAGATAGTAATAATAGTAATAGTAGTGTTCCTCCCTGTTGCCTGTAGTGGTGGCCCTTTTGTGAGTGGCAAGTCACCGTCTCCCACAATTTAATACGAAGGTGGAAACACAGACTTTGTTTTTTTTTCGTTTTTCGAAGTATTTAATCCATGTGGCACCGATTGCAATAAAGCTTATAATCATAAAATAGTTTTACACTTCCGGGGACAATCCGTGATTGCATTTTCATAGTGCAGCCATGTATAGACCGCGGTTAGTCTCATTACATTTTAGATTCAAATACTCTAAAGGGCCTCAGCGTGTTGGGCCGTGTCCCGTTTATTTATGTGCGTTTATTTAGTTCAACTTTGCAATCAATTTAAACGTTTCCACTCATATTTTCCAGTTAAACTATTTGTTATAATAATCAAACAATAGTCTGTTTAACCCACTCTCCTAATTTGTGTCTATCATACCTCATTATTTTGTCAATTGCCATTACTCATGCCCTGGGTGCTCTGAGCTGACCCACTTTCATACGCATCATTGTAATTGTCCAAATTTGACTTCAAATGGCGGCTACCTACACGTTCAGCCTCAATTGCAGCGTAGGACGTATTTCTAGTGCTATACCACATTTTATTTGTAGTTCAACATCCGTTACGTGACACGGCAGGGACTCACTCAAACACACAAAAAACACATCAAAATCGGTCCAGCCGTTTAGGAGGAATTCAGTGACATACCCACCTTTAGGATTTCCCTATATCCTAGTGCATTGAGCTCACAAAGGTCTTCCTACGCCACTGATTCTCCCAGGCTCGCTCTATGGGCTGTAGTTTCGCTAGATAAAATATTAGGGTGATTGAGTCACCTCTATTATTAGAATAAGCAGAAACTGTTCTAAATGTCTATTAAAACAAAAAAAAAACCAATGTTCGGGATGTAATCCATTTAAAATTGTTTCATTATATTATTTATAATAAAATAAGATATTTGTTTCGGGTCTGGGTTGTATGTGCGTGTAAAATGTATGTCTGTCAACTGTACCCACGATTCAGGAGAAATCGTAGTGAGGGAATTAAAAAAAAAGGCAAGCGTTATACTAAAAATAGACAAAAATATATGTGGAGACAAAATAAATCATACAGTTTCTCACAAATAAGTTTTAGTCTCTCCTAATCGTAGCTTTTTTTTGTTGGCCTTCTCGCATACATTTCAGGAAATGTGATTGCTTAACCCGTCATTTCTGGCGAAGCCAAAAGAGGCTTAAAATTAATATTAAAAACTAAGCAACTTTCGCTAAGGGCGCCCCGCCCCCTGCGGGACACGGATCTCGGCTTAGGGCGTTGCTGGGGATAACAAGCTATTGTTTTGGGGACAGCTGGATCGGTGTTATGTAATCGTAGTATGTCACAAGGTGTTATTATTATTCTAGTCTATTAGTGAGTTTATAATCCATAATTAAAATTATGATGTAATGGCCACTTATTCACGGTAAAATTTATAAGAAACTATTTACAAGTTCGTTGCGACCCCTTCATTCGTCAAGATTCAATCTGCGATATATTTGCTGTTTATCGTGAGCGAAAGATGTGGATAAATATTGATAAGTGAATAATGTATCGCCTCGGATCAAAACAAGTATGATGTATTGCCTCTGTTTGTAGAGGCTGGACAGTTTCTCAGCGGTCTCCTTGGAATCGGACAAGGTGACATACAAACAGAGAAGCACTTTCACGTGGGAGCGGGGGCTGCGCGCGCATTGTCTCCGCCGCCATTGTTCTGATACACGATAATGAAAACAACGCGTTACTTTCTTTGATTTTGCTGCGGGAAACTCGCTAGAAGAGCACTTGTAGCAAACAATCCGTTTGAAAGTGTTGTCTGCTAAAGATTGACTGTAAAAACAGATGATAATCTGATGAATATTGATTATTCTTTCCTACTCCTCCTTTTTCTTTTCTGATTGATTTCGGTGCGGGTTCCAAGACAGTTATTCATTTCTCTGGGACACACCGACCTTCATTGGTCGGTGTTCTTTTCGGTGGTCGCCATTGTAGATCCTGGCTTACAGGAGTTGCAGTGGTTGGAAATGTGTGGCGGGCTTGACCCAATAAAAAAAAAGATGAATGTTGACATTTTGTGTGAAAACAGATGCTGGGATTGACATTTTGACAGTTTTGAAACCGCTGAATTCGATAGTTTTGAATGTATTACAGGTTTTCTTACAGCATATTGTGAGAAGATATTCTATTAGTTAAAGAAGGTCACTAAAAATCTTATCAATAGGAAGTCAATTCACCATCTTCATCAACATCATTTTAACAAAACAACCTCCACTGCTGGGCACAGGCCTCCTCAAGGATCGCCACATCGACCGGTCTTGGTTTGCATTGTGTGTTCTTTTTTCGTGTTTTGCCATAATCGCCACCTTTGGAAGGCGGGTGTGCGATCGCACTTGAGTTGGTAAATGTACTCGAAAGACGTACCTACCTAATCCTAATCCCATAGTCACCTTTTACGACACCCACGGGAGTAGTTGGGATGGTGCTATTCATAGCCAACAACATACGGCAGGCAGTGAATTTGTATTTACAAAATAATTATGTGAGTAAAGTGTATTCCATAATATAGGTACACATTATGTTACATGATAGAAGGTCACATGGAACACTTAACAATCCGGGCAGAGATGTGTCTGGAGGCGACGGCCTCTTTACAGTCGCCTCCCTTCCGCTGCAGGGGATGACCGCTCTACAGTTACCACCTCCGAAAAGTGCCTAAAGGTATGGCACCAGTTGCGATTGTTCTCGAGATTCTCGATTTCTCAGTGCCGAAGATCCAGTGGAATCTCTCAGGTGGTTTTACCCGGTAAGAGTCCCAGATGGACTGAAGTACAAGATGGATTTGCAACCGGGGAGAAACGGCACATAGAACAATCGTGACATAACCTATAACTCCCGAGTTTCATCTTTTTTTAATGTTAAAACCATATTAGTTACTTGGTATTATGTCCCTTCTACCAAGCCAATAGTGTAACGAGTTCGATTAAATTTTCATAACATTTTGATCGCCATTACGATACTTTAACCAGTAGAAAGGAAACATTTTTTGTCTCGTTCCTCAACACATTTTCTTAATTTATAAAATTCGTGAATGTCTACCAATTTAGTTTTGAAGCAGTGAATCTATTACAAACACTTTATTCTCACGAATGTTAACCAAATACTTTTTGTACCATGGCAGCTCCTTCAGGAAGTAGGGGTGAGACTCGTCACGCCGCGCGAGTACCTATATTCACAAGCGCGTGGGAAACGATAGCTATTGCTACCTGCCAGGCGTTGTTTACTTAATTGTAGACTTTACTATATAAGGTCTTACTTTATTAATGGAAAATATTTTAGGAGGTGAATCTATAGGTTGCAATGATGCGTTTGAGCAAAAACATAACATAGACCTTTATTTTATACATATTCAAAATTAATTTAAATAATTAATGTTTCCGTTTGCACAAAAAGCGCAATTTGCCACGTAAAAACTGTAGGCAACTATCATTATTATGTCTTTCTGAAAAAACTATGGTACTGTCACCGAACACGCACACAATAACACTGAAACGTGTTTCAAAATGGTCCGTCCGGTCGAACAACAGTGTGGCTGTTTAGGTAGCCCACCAGTGTGTGTTGACACTTGAAATTAATTCTATACAATTTATAGCGCCTAACCTTAAAATATTTTCTTATAGCCTTCTGTAGGGATTAAAGACTGACGATAGGGAAATAATATGGCGTTGGCTCTTTTCTGCACATGTGGAATCCCTGGTAACCAAACATATCTAAAGTGCTATTTGTACTGTATAGCTGCTAAATTTATTCTTAATCAATGTATAGATAAAGTTTTAAACACCTTGTTATGTTATTAATATTTTGTTCAATATTGTAATCTCAAGCATTTTAAAAGACTATCCGTGGAGTTTCTTGTCGGCTCTTCTCCATAGGATCAACAATTTGGAGCCGTGCAACTTAGATTCCGACGTTTCATAAGTAATTAGTTTATAATATATTAGTTTATATTTATAGTAATTCGCCGAGTATAAACTAAAGCTTATTAATAATAAATTGGTAATTCACTATATCATTGTGTATGTTAAATACAGACATTATGGTGTCAGATACACTATTAATTAATGGGTTAATTAAGGTTTTTGTTTACCGACAATTTTCGGTCGCCTAGAAATAGGGATTCGTTAAATCGAGTAATTCCATTATCTCGCTAATGCGCTTCGATAGCGCACTCGATGTGATTTCAACATGAAATTGATTCTGCGATAACGGCTTGATAGTAGGTAATTAAATTATTTCTTATCTATCATATCAACTAATTTGTGTTTTGTTGTAGGGAACATGAAAACATCTGCATTTTGTGATAGTAACTTGAGTGGATATGAAAGCGTTAATGCGCATATTTTTTGGCTTTAGGAGACACCGCACTTCATTACGATGTCCCATTCAATTACGGCGATATCTCCGCACATCACTTACGGCGAAATTAATAACCAATCAAATCCAAAATCTTTGGATTTGCGACTAAAGATTTGTCTGTTTTTGTATTAATAGTGATCCTAACAAATTTTTTTAAACGTTGCCCCACACTGGGATTTCTCCTGTGTCGTGGGTGCGTTTACGTACATGAATTCCACATACAATACACCCAGACCCGGAGCAACTACCTGCAGATCATACAAATATTTGTTTCGTGCGGGAATCGACCCCACGACCCGGAGCGCAGCAGCCGACTGTATCAGACACTGCACCAACCGTCCTAATAAAAACGAATCACGAATCAAGTTCAGAATGTTAAATCTAAAGATTTTAGTGAAGTGCGGCGATATCGCCGCAATTGAATGGGACATCGTAGTGAAGTGCGGTGTCTCCTCTAGTGTAGTACACAAATAGCACAATGTTCAAAACTCGTTACTTTTATTCGCCGCCGTCGCTTATAATGTGAATTTTTATTCATACAAAATCATATTCCAGACTGTCATATCCGTTGCCTGGCAACCAACGTGTTGGTATGTTCGCTTATGCCTGGCCGCGGCGCGCAACTAAATGACGACGTGCAGCATACTTTTTTATAATATGCGGTGACTGGTCAAGAATATTATAGTATGCGTGGAATACTAAGTAGATGTCGCTAGAATGATAAGCTAAAAGACCAGCAGTAAGTAGGCCTTAACAAGAAATCAAGAGCGATGCTAATCAAACTACCACCATTTGAAAAGTCGAACGCGCTGCGAGGTTTATTTCTACGTTGATGCATGCTTTAAATAAGTACAGTGTATCTACGTCCCTATTATGTATGTATTTATAAAAGTTCGCATAGTTTTCATAGCTTTACTTGAGTTGTAATCCCAATTAACAACATGCTTATCATTGCTAGTGAAATGTTGAAGGTATTGCCATTCGTTGAATTCCTTAATCCGAATGTCATCTCAATAAAAAGTGGATCATTTGAATCGGTAAGCGAAATCGGGTACGCAATCTGTGATCGATTCTCGTCAGGTAGTGTTCATGTACTTAACATACTATCCTCGATCGTCGCGTGGGCGAATTTATTTGGCCGCATTTGTAACGGTATATCCTTATTATAATGTGCCGTTTCTTTCATTATTTTGTAAGGCAGTGTGTTCTATTGTGATCGTAGATTTATTTTGGTCGTTAGTGTACTTAACGTATTTTTAGTTCCATTTTATATTTAAAATCTTTGAGAAGTGGGCCAGGCGAACCAAGGTATTAATAGTTTTCTAAAAACACTTCAGTTATCCAACATCTGGCATACTTTATTTGAATTGACAAAATAGGAAGTAACGATATTTTTAATTATACTAGTAAATAATATTAAAGTTATTATGTCTGAAGGTGACGAGCGCCGTATGGTCCCACGTAGGACTAGTCCTGGGTAGCATTACAAATTGATATAAGGGCATTTCATTGCCCAATGACCTTCATGATGTAGCCTCTCCTAGTATTTGTT
This sequence comes from Diloba caeruleocephala, assembly GCA_947459985.1. Taxonomy (NCBI): domain Eukaryota; kingdom Metazoa; phylum Arthropoda; class Insecta; order Lepidoptera; family Noctuidae; genus Diloba; species Diloba caeruleocephala. The sequence continues at coordinate 2,844,486 of OX381605.1, read as the reverse complement.
ACTTTACCGCCAACTACCGACAAATGACCGTACTACAACAAAATAATCTAAAGATTAGGCAAAAACACAGATGTGTCGCACTGTTGTCATTGTATTTGCCTATTTTTTATTCGCTCTCTGAGAAATTCTAATACATTTTTTAAATAAAATTGTTATTATGGTGAGGTTCACCAGTTATCTTATTTATCAATCAGTGTTACGATATTATACACAATACATTCTGAGGTTCTAATGCTGATCAGGTCAGTGCTTATCGGATCTCAGTGGTGGAACTAGTAAGGATGACCTAACTTTCAACATTTATTATGTAGTAAGGACAAACGAAATACTAAAGCAAAAGCGAAAATAAAGTGCTTGGAAATAATATAATGTGTACTAAGCATATTTTTTATAGCTCGGGCACGCTTCACTTTACACTTATGTTTATATTTAGGCTTTGTCAGGCTTACGGCCGAATACTCAAACGCCATTTAACGTAAAGTCCCCGCTTAAACAATTTCAGGCGCCCGATTTTGTACCAAAAACCAGTTTCTCGAATAGTTAAAGCGGGGACTTAACGTTAAATGGCGTTTGAGTATTCGGCCGTTACTCTATGATAATTGATAAGTTAAAAACTCAAAACAAAACTACAAACTGCTTTAAATATATTTACAAACTTAATTTCTATATTTATTTTACGTGAGTTTTACGTTTGTACTATTTACTATAGTTTATGTAATACTTTAATTCATTCAAATTTGTTCAAGCTTGGATTTCTTTTGTAAAAAATAACGCAAGTAAAGTCCACCCGTTATAAGAGTCGTCAAGCCACTGGTGATGTTTGATGTATTGCGTTCCGAGTATGCGCCACAGGCGTTGCGGGGTGCTTGTGACATTTCAGGGTATTCTTTGATATTCAATAAATATTAAAATAAATGAGAAAGAAAATAATACAGATTGTTACAGACGTAACCGTTTTTTGGTGTAAAATTCATGCCTAACTATTGAGCCGTTATAGAGACAAAATTTAATTTAGGTTAAAAACCGCCTAGTCGCTTGTTTTATTTCCAGCACTTGTGCAAATTTGTTCATCATTTTAAAGAATACACTTTTTCTGTGATGACCTTAAGTATAACATATATTTTTTACATAGCCAGTGCACAAAAGAATTAGTCAATAAAATCCTTTAGGCTTACACTATGTTTGCGATTTGAGTGATGTGATCCCCTTAAGTATGCGTAACGCTTACCTCCAGAATTACTTGCTCGTGCCGTTCATATCGGCCATTTATACGTCCACTGATGAACAAGGACCTCCCCCCAAAGATTTTCCCAACTGTGTCATCATTTTGGGGGCTATTTGCCACTACTCACCACGCTTGGCAGGCGGATTGGTGAGCGCAGTATGGCTACCGTTTCTCAGAAGGGACGCTGCTGCCTGCCCATCCCTCTGGTTTAGATTCCCTTAGTCGCCTTTTACGACATCCACGGGAGGAGATGGAGTGGTGCTATATTCTTGATCCGGACACCACACGGTTCGTGCCGTTGCTGCGTCGCATATGAAAAAAAAAGGAATAGGTAGGTACGTTAGTTTACGCTTAAT